>PVKS010034515.1:0-20808 GCA_004027875.1 Aplodontia rufa
AACACTTGAGACTCTGGGTTTGGCTAATTTTGCTCAGCATGATTACGTCCATGCTATCCATTTGCCTTTGTTGTTTCTAATAGTTAAGTAGACTCCATAGTACATGTATACCACAGCTTTTGGGTCCATTCATTCGGTGAAGGGCATCTGGGTTGGTTCTATAATTTAGCTATTGTAAATTGAGCTGCTATGAACATTGATTTTGCTGTGTCACTGTAATGTGCTGATTCTAGCTCTTCTGGGAAAATACCCAGAACAGGATAGCTGGGTTGTATGGTAACTCCATCCTTAATTTTTTGAGGAGTCTCCATACTGCTTTCTAGACTGGCTATACCAGTCTGCAGTTCCATCAATGGTGTGCTGGTGTTCCTATCTCTCCACAACACCTCCAGCATCTGTTATTGTTTATATTGTTCATCTTTGCCAATCTGACTGGAGTGAGGTGAAATCTTAATGTAGTTTTGATTTGCATTTCTCTGATTGCTAGTGATTTAGAACACTTTCTCATGTAGTCATTGACTTGCTCAATGTCCTCTGTTGAAAGTTTCTGTTTAGTTCTCTGGCCCATTCATTGATTGGATTGTTTGTGTTTTTGATATTATGCTTTTTGAGTTCTTTGTAAATTTTGGATATTAGTCCCCTGTTGGAGGAATCATAGACTGATTATCTCCCATTCTGTATGTTCTCTCTTGACAGTTTTGACCAATTCCTTGGCTGAGCAAAAGCTTTTGGTTTAATGGCATCCCACTCATTAATTCTTGACTTTCATTCTTTGGGAGTCTAATTGAGAAAGTCATTGCCTATTCCTGTATGCTGGAGTGTTGGTCTTAACTTTCCTTCTACCAGTTGTATGGTAGCTGATTTAATTCCTACTTCCTTGATCCATTTTGATTTGATTTTTGTGGAAGGTAAGAGGTAAGGGTCTAATTTCAACTTTCTGCAAGTGGCTATGCAGTTTGCCCAGCACCAGTTGCTGAATAGGCTGTCATTCCTCCATGTTGTATTTTGACCCCCTTTATTAAAGATCAGATGTTGAAATACTTTTGGTTTGTTTCAGAGTCTTCAATTCTATTGCATTGGTCTTCATTCCTACTTTGATACCAGTACCATGATGTTTTTGTTACTACAGCTCTATAGTATAGTTTTAGATCTGATATTGTGAAACCACCTGTTATTTTTAATGAGTGTGAAACCAGGGAGGGGGATATGAGATAGGTGAACAGGGGTATTGCTGAGACCCAGTGCCCCGCACTGAACTGACTCTCAGCAGAAGTTTTTGTTTTCCCCATTTGCCAAGGAACTGATTGGGACCATAGTCTCACTATGGGTGCAGGCTATGTGTGGACCTGCAGTCAGGATTGTGCAGCTCCAGACTTCCTGCTGCAGGACTCTCGTGGGCTCCCACCTCCAATGCTGAGTGACATCACAGCAAATGCAGGCACTTGGGTTTCTTGAGCTGCTACTAAAAAGTCCCAGGTTTCCCCTTCCCACCATGTCTGAGTGCAGGAACAGGACTATTCATGAGGCAGAAATTTTAATAGGTTGAAAAGTCCCTAATATTTAATCGCAGGAAACTTCTGTGTTGGACTGGACTTTCTCCACAAAGCTGTCCCTGTTCTAAGCCAGATGGGTGGAAGAGAAATATCACTAGAGGTGACAGGCTTCTGCTGCTGCCACCTCCAGGATCCTGGGTTCATGGGCCATATGTGACAACATCCTGTAGTTTCCTGGAGAAAAGACTGGGAAGCCAGCAACAGAGTTCTGGGACACTAGAGCATCAGTCTCTACTGGTGGTAATGAATGTATTTTCTCTTCTTCTCCCCTTTGCTTTTTCCCTCTCTGATCCCTCCTTCCTCTTTCTTTCCTTATTCACCTTTCTTCTTTCTCTTATTTAATTTTCCCCCCAAGAGGTTAATAGTCCCTTCTAAGATTTTTTTTCATCCTTTTGGATGGCTGACTTTTCTAATCTCCCCTCCTACCACTTTGTCCCTGCTCCTCTCTTTTGTGAACCCCTCTTTCCCTCCTTAATTAAGGAGGCACATTTATTTTCCCTTCACCATGGCTCTTCTCTCCCTAGGCAATTTAACCTTGCTCAGTAGCTTAAGGCAGTGCCACCTTAAGACTCCTAAATCTTTTTGGATGGGACCTATGTCCTGCTGCCAAGTGTGCATCCTCTCTGGCATATGCTGCTGACACCTCCCGCTCAAAATACCTTGTGCTCAACTCACTCTCTTTCTACACCTACCCTGTTGCTAAAGCTGGAGACTTGCATGTTATCTTTTACTGCTTTCGCTCCACCAACTGCTGCAAATAGCTATGGGCTGTTTTCTTACTTCTGTTTCTTTCCTGGTTCATCCTCCACTATTTATTATCTGCATCATTCTCCTTATGAGTCTTTGGTCTTCCACCTTGACCTGCTCCAGTATGTTCTCCAGAGAGCCATCAAGTCTGTTTCTAAAAATGCAAATTGGGACATTTATTCGCTTAAAATCTCTCAGTGACTTCCAATATCCACAGGCCAGGCTTCACTTTCTCTAGTAACACCAGAAAGGTCCCTGAGGTATGGTTCCCATGGTCCCTTCCTCCAACTTTGGCCCCTCCACTGTCACACAGTGTTGTTAAGTTTTGTGGTTCCATGCCAATTTCAAACCTCTCAGCTGTTGGAAAGTCCCTTACTGTATACTTGGTAGCTCAAACACAATCATCAGTTTTTATTTTTTTCTGTATAGAGTAGTCTCTGACTTTGCAAACTGAATTAATCACTACCACCTCTGGGAAACTACTGTAGCTCATACCATTGCACCTCTGTTTTTGCAGTTGAAATTGCTTTTTATGAGTTTGTTTCTCCCATTAGACTGCGAGTGCTTGAGGGCAGGAACGGAGTCGTATTCATTTTTGTACCATCAACTTCTGGCCCAAGGCCGTAGTGTCAATATTAAATGGACACTCGGGTTCAGACCTCAAGCGTTCTGCAGAAGCCCTTCATACATTCAGCAGAGAAAAAGAAAATCATGTGTCCAGGTCGCTCGTGCCTCTCCTGCTTGTCTCCAAGTACTGCCTTGGTATCTCAGAGCTATTCAGGATCCCCTGCCCATCTCCCCAAACAAAACCCCTCATTTATTTCTATAAATTTCTTCAACTTTTATTTAAATCTCTCTTTTTCTTTCTGATAAGAAAAACAAATTTGGCTATTTTGGATACAAGTATCAATGCTTGATGATAGAAATATCTACAGGCAGTTTCCATTTTTGTAATATAACTGTTCGTTACATTATAAATGTTTTAGCAACAATGATCATTTATGAGGTTCTATTTTAGAAACTTTGGATTGTAGTTTGCATACTATTGAAGTAAAAAGTATTGTTACTGATATGAATAAGGAAAAAGAAATGGTTGCTGAACGTTAGCTAAATGTTTCTTCCAACAAAAGGTAAGTTTCTTCAAAAGTCTTCTAAAATTCATAAAAATTTTTCAAAACTGCCAGAAATTAATATTATTACATCTGTTTAGCTACCTGTTCCATCTTAAGGTATATCCACTGACTCTTTTATCCTATAATAATTTTGTTCAATTGTCACCCTATTCTTTATGTCCTAATTAATTTGTGCCCATCATGAAGTTCCATTGACCTAGTTAGAGACTGGGTTAAGGGGGAGCTTATAGCTCAGTTCTGGCAACGAAATGTAAGGAAAGGTCTGTAGGAGAGTCTTGCAAAACATACATGCTCACATATAATGTGAGATTATCACATTTGCATAGGTCTTGTGTGTGTGTATGTGTGTGTGTGTGTGTGTGTGTCTGAGCCATGGAGAGGGTGTAAGTAAGGGCCAAGACAACGTGAGAATCATGAAGGAGAGACATGGTTCCTGGATCCTCCATGACAACAAAGCTGCTGAATTAACTCTCCCAGAGCCTCTCCACATTGGGAACTCTTAAGTGAGTCAATAAATCGTTCTTCTTGTTTATGCCAGTGGTTACAACACTATAAATAATTGCAAATAAAAGTTTTCTTTAAATTAGAAAGCTATGATGAAATGGAAAAATCCATATTAAGAATAAAACTACCAAAATGAATTCAAGGAGAGATGGAACATGTGAATAGATCTATAACAAATAATCAGACTGAATTAGTAATCAAGAAGTTACCCAAAAGAAAAGCTAAGTACCAGATGCGTCCACTGGTGCATTCTTCAATCATTTGAAGGAAACTTAACATCAGTCTTTCACATACTCTGCCAGAAAAGACGAGATACTTCTCAGCTTATGCTAAACAAGACAAAGACAGCATAAGAAAACTATCCTTTATGAATATAGAGCAATATCTCTCTTGAATATAGCCCCAAATCCTCTATAAAATTCTAATGAACCAATCCAGCAATATAATAAAGGAAGATTATAAACAATGACCAGCCAGGATTTGTCCTAGCAATGGAAGGTTTGCTGAAGGTACAAAAATTAGTCAACATGATACAGTATTAATAGAATAAAACACAAAGCTGTGTGCTCATTTCAGTAGATTCAGAAAAAGCGTTTGACAAAATTCAGCATCACTTAATTACACTGATTCAATCAGAACTTATTATATATATGTACTGAAATATCATATTATAACCAATAAATATGTATAATTATTACATGATTGAGAATTTTAAAAATGCTTAAGGAAATGAAAATCTTAACTACCTTAATTTTTATTATTACATGTTATTGAATTATTATACTGTGTCCAATACATTTTGTACAAAACAAGGCAAGCAATCAACAATGACAATTAGGAATAGAAAGGAACTTCCTCAATCTGATAAAGGGAATCTATGGAAAATGTACAGTAACATATTCTTTTTTATTAAGGAGTTGAATTGTTATAAAATCATAAATGTGTATAAAGTAACAATAAGATACACATTTGATCCTAAACCATAGTTACCCCCACATTGCCCAAACCCCAGTCTCTTGATTCTTCTGTATTATGCCTCTACAGCAAATATAAATGTCTATATATGTATGTATGTATGTATGTATAAGATTGTGAATTTTCCAGAATTAAATGATTGCATAAATATTATTTGACTTCTGGGGAGGGGGTAAATATTATGCTACATTGTTGATTGACTCTCTAGATCCCTCCCTATCTTTCCTCCCTCTCCTATCTCCTTCCCTCTCCCCTCTACATGGCTATGGTTTCCCTAGATTATGTGTTGCTGTGCCCATGGTGGGTCCAATACATGGGTCTGACTACATTTCACCTAAGCCTGGGTTAGACCTAGCCTCCACAAAT
The DNA here is from genome assembly GCA_004027875.1 of Aplodontia rufa. Taxonomy (NCBI): domain Eukaryota; kingdom Metazoa; phylum Chordata; class Mammalia; order Rodentia; family Aplodontiidae; genus Aplodontia; species Aplodontia rufa. The sequence continues at coordinate 5,279 of PVKS010034515.1, forward strand.
GAGGGAAAACATTTGATGCTTGACTCTCTGGGTTTGGCTAACTTCATTCAGCATGATTTCTTCCGTTGCCATCCATTTACCCTCAAAGGCTCCAATGCTGTTGTTTCTAATAACTGAGTAGAACTACATTGTGTGTTTTAAAAGAGAGGAACAGAATGATAGAAAGAGAGAGAGAGGGAAAAAAAGAGAATCAATTTTATTTATTTATTCATCTAGCCTTTTTTTCTCTAACATTTAATTGTGTATATGGTGCTGAGGTTTGAACCTGGGTCCTTGTGCATGCCAAGCAAGTGCCCTAACCGCTGAACCATTGCTCCAGCCCTAAAATTTAACTCAGAATAGATTATGAGCCTACTCATAAGAGTCAACACTATAAAACTCTTTGAAGAAAACATGGAAGTAAATATCTTTGAGCTTGTATCAAGCAAAGACTTCTTAGATAAGATATGAAAGCACAAGTCAGAAAAATAGATGAATAGCACTTCATAATAATTAAAAGCTTTTGTTTCCAAGGACTACATCAAGAAAGATAAAACAAATCAAACAATGAAGAAACATTTGGATATCATAATCTAACAAGAGATTTACATCTAGAATATATAAAACCTTTTATAACTCAACAACAATAACAAAAATAGGCAAAGCACTTGAATAGATATTTCTCCAAAGAAGTTACACAATGTCCAATAAATATGTGAAAAGTTGCAACCATCATTAGTCATTAGAGAAATGCAAATAAATACCACAAATATTACTTCAAACAAAACTAAAAAGACAATAATGTATGTTGGAAATGATTGGAGAATTTGGAATCTTCACATATTTCTGGTAACATGTAAAATGGTATAGCTATTTGGAAAGCAGTTTGTCAGTTTCTTAAAGTGTCAAATATAAGGTTGTCATATGATCTAGCAATTTTACTTCTACATATATACCAAAGAGTTTTGAAGACACATGTACGTTAAAATCATACATGACTGTTCATGGTAGCATCATGAATAATAACCAAAATAGGGAGAAACCAGAATGTATACCAGGTAGGCAATGGATTTTAATCCATTAAATAGCGCATTATTCAACTGTAAAAAGAACCAAGTAGTGATTCATGCTACAATATGGATAAACTCTGAAAATAGCATGCTAAAAAGGAAGAAGCTAAATACAGAAAACTACATAAATGTATGAATCCAGAAATGTCCTGACTAGGTAAATCAATAGAAACAGAAGATAGATTAGTGGTTCACAAAGGTTGGGGGCTGGAAATAATACTATATGACTGATAGTGGGCATGGGCTTTCTTTTTTGGAGTGATGATAATATTCTGGAATTTGTGTTGATAGTTGCATAACTTTATGAACACAGTAAAAATGTAGAATTTTTTGGGTATGACAATTGTATATCAAAGAAGTTAATTTATAAAATAATAAGAATAGCTTATGGGTACATTTTCTCTTTCAGATTTCTCTCTCTTAGCGCTTCTAAAGAATTGAACTCTGTCTTTATAGAGATGTTCTCTATCTATTTAGTCTTTGATGTTTGTTCTTTAACACAAGACTCATTGGCTTTAATGTAATGATCATTAGGTATGACAGTTATGGAAGTAAAATGTATTTTTAGTTGAAGTATAATGCATTTAGAAAAGTACACAAAGCCTAATTAAACAAAGCAAGCATACCTATGTAACCATCACAATTCCGGAGAAGGAATAATTGTAGCATCCTCCAAGCATCTCTGGTGTCTTTTCATTCAATAACCCCTCTATTCCTCTCACTTGCTAAATGTAACCACCATCTTGATTTCTAACATTATAGATTAGTTTGAGTCAATTTCAATCTTTTATAAACGAAATAATACATTATATATTCTTTTCTTTCTGGCTTCTTTTGCACAATTTCATACACTGTGTTTGAATTCATTGTATACATATACTATAAAAAAGTCAAAAAATTTTTCTGCAATTGACGAACATTTGTAAAGTTTCTAGTTTGTGATTGGTATGGATAATGATGCTGTGAACTTTCTGCATATAACTTTTGGTACACATGGGCATGAATTTCTTTTTTAAATCTTTTATTTTAGGGGCTCAGCAGTTACGGCGCTTGCCCAGCATGTGCAAGTATGCGGATTCAAACCCCATCACCACATACACGACTAAGTGTCAGAGCAATGAAAACCACATGAAAAACTAAATAAAAATTGATTCTCTTTCTCTTTTAAAAATTTTTTTATTTTAATTTGAAATAATTAAAATATTTTTGCTCTAAATATGTATATGATTGGAATATTGTTGGGTCACTGATTATGTCTATGTTTAAGTTTAACAGATATTCCCAAAAAATTTCATACAGTGGTCATACAAATTTATATTCTAAGCAGCATATGAATTTCCTTGCTCACATTCTTGTCTACACTTAATTTTAGCCATATTAAAAGGTTATACCAGTGGTGTGTTAGTGTAGTTTTAATTTGAATTTCCCTTAATCTGGCCACATTTTCATTTATTTATTGGCTATTTGGATGATCATTTTTGTGACATGCTCACTCAAGTATCTTGTCTATTTCTGCATATGATATTCTGTCTCTTATTTATAGGTAGGAGTTCTTTACATGATAAACGCATGTGTCCCTTTTATTTATTTGTATTATAAAAGCTTATCCTTTTCTGTGGCTTGTCTTTACATATGCATAATTATATCTTTTGATAGATGGAAGTTCTTAGTTTTCAATTTAGTCTAATGTATCATCTTATTCTTCCTGGTGAGCAGATGTGTGTGTGTGTGTGTGTGTGTGTGTATTTTAGAAATCTTTGCTTGCTCCAAGGTCATAAGGATATTTTGCTATTTATTTTCTTTTAGAAGATTTGCTGTTTTATATTTCACATTGAGATATGCAGTTTTTGTGGAATCACATGTGTGCTCTGAGGTAAGGTTCCGTTTCTTTACATGTGGTTGGGGACTCGGTCAGCGATGTCTAATGACAAGACTACCTTCTTGCTGCTTGCAGTGTAACGTTGGTCCTAAATGGTCTATGCCACATGGATCTGTTTCTGGACTATCTACTCAGTTCTATTTGTCTATTTGCATTTTCCTACACCAATAAAACACAGAGTTAATTACAATTGCTTTACCATAAACCCTTACATCTTTAAAAGTAAACATTTTCTTTTTGTTCTTTCTCAAATTTGTCTGGGGTATTTTATATTTTCATACCATTTTTAGAACCAGTTTGTTAAATCAGTCTTTCTCCCTCCCTCCCTCTCTCTCTCTCTCTTTCTCTCTCTCTCACAGACACACACACTGCTGAGATTTTGATTGGGATTGAATCTATGGATCAATTTGGAGCAAACTGACACATTTACAATACTGAAGCTTTCAGTTCAGAAACATCATACATATCAGTTTACTTCACTTCTCTCAGTAATGCTTAAGAGTTTTCTATGCAGAGATCTTGCACATATTCTGTCAGATCTAATATCTAAAAATTATTTTGTGCATATATGAACACAAGTTCTGCAAATCTTCCACAGATGGTAATTTCCTCCTTTCTAATCTCTTTTTCCCTTGCCTTATTAAACTGGACTTATTAAATTAATCCAGTACATGATGACCAGTGGTTAATAAGTTCCATTCTTGTTTCTTTTCCAGTTTCATAGTGAAAGATTTCATTATTTCATCATTAAATCTGAATACTTTTATCAGATTAGGAACTTCATTTCCATTCCTGGTTTGCTAAAATGTTATTATGAATGAGCATCGAATTTTATCAACCTTTATTCTGCACATATTAAGGTGCATGAAATCTCACATGATTTTTCTCTTTCTCTGTAAATGCAATGAATCCTTTCAGTTTCAAAAGTGAAACAACTCTTGTATTTCTGGATTTAATACAACTTAGTCCTAATGTATTATCTTTCTCATATATTACTAGATTCTTTTTGACAACATATTGTTTAAGATTTTTGAATTCTAGTATTATATTTAGTATTTGTGAGTGTGGTATGCAAATTTATTTTCTTATAATGTCTCTTACCGGGGTATTGGTATCAAGGTTACATTGGCCTCCTAAAATGAACAAGGAAGTGCTTACCATTAATAAACAAAACAAACAAACAAAAACACATCTGGAATAACTTATGGAAGAATATAATTTCTTTTTTGGTGATACTTTTGGGAAAATGGTGTATTCTGTGAATTTGGAGGTAGATGAATTAGTTCTCAACTAGTCTCATGTTATAGCAGTTAATGCTTTGTGCTTGTGCTCATTTCTTTACTTTATAGAAAATGTTATTTTTCTCGTGTGTGTGTGTGTGTGTGTGTGTGTGTGTGTGTGTGTGTGTGTCTTTAAAAGCGGAAAAAGGAGAGAGTCCTACAAGTATTTCTTCTCTTCTAACTCAGGGAAAATCATTCTTCTTTGTCTTAACGCTGGAATCCTTTCGTTAAGGCAGAATACTGCAGCTTTCGTTTGGGAAATTTCAGAAGTCTAAACTGGAAGAATGGAGCACCTGCTGGGGGAGAAGCAGGGTTCTAAGGAGGACAGAAACGAGGGCCCACTGGAAGAACACGGGCCTGGGAGCCAGCAGGCCGGGTCTTCGACTCCATTCCCTCCCTTGTTTTCTGTGAGAGGCATTTAACTTCTTTGAGCTTTAGTTCCTTTTCCAGTAAAACAAAGAGAACAATGCCAGTCTTGCCAGGCTGACAGGATTAGTAGGAGGATCAAATGGGATAAAAAATATTATCTTATTTGTAAAATGCTATAGAAATAAAGTATATTACTTTATATTCCTTCACATAGAGCTCCCTGGAAAGCTGTCAAGGAGTGAGAAACAAAAGGATGTCAGAGCTACTACTGCTTTTTCATTCCATCCTAATGAACACCCCCCAGCTAATCTGCAGTCACAGAGGACTCACATTAATATGAAACTTATATAATTCATAAACTGCCACTACAGCCTGGGAAGGGCTTAATCAGTTGCCTTCACTCTTAATTATTTTAAAACCTCAATAATGGTCAAATGAGCTGCATGGCAGTTTAATTAATTTGCATCAAGCCCAAAGGTCTTGAATGAGCGGTGAGGTTTATGAACACAAAGCCTAAGGGTTTGACGGGAGCATGTCAAGCCTGAATGGGTATCTAGGTTGGTTCCCAAAGGAGCCTTTCCAGCCAGCGTGTGTGTGTGTGTGTGTGTGTGTGTGTGTGTGTGTGTGTTGAATTCACATAATTCCTATCTCTTTTTATAACATTAGAAATAGACTTGAAGCCTCTGAAAATGAGCTCACTGTTGTGGCTTGTGGGAGAAAAGCTTTGGAATTATCTATGCATTTCAATTGCCTGTGCTCACAGTTTCTGTGGGTAACAGAGAGCTGGATATTACTTTAATTTTGCGCTTTTAGTTGCCCATCACAAGAGTTTGGTAATTAGCATATTTTAATGCAAGAATCCCACTAGATGACAATGGTGTTCCTGAGCTGCTTCAACCCAAGTCATATGCAACACTGAGTTGGACTTGCTTGGTCAGATGGGTGCTCATTCCCCGCCCAGGAAGCTGCTCTATCATGCATAGTTCTGGGGAGAATTTATTACCCACACTACCACCTCTCTGGGTTGGAGTCATAATCAATCCCATCTTGAGACATTTTTGCCCAAATGGTCAAGTGGATGAGGAGGAAGAAGGAAGGGGATAAGAGAGTCATTCATTTGACTCACTTTACTGACTGCACTAAGATGCTGCCGGGTCCAAGGGAAGAAAGCAGTCTGGTGTGAGGCTCAGACGGCCATCATTCCCACCCTTCTGTAATCCTCCCAGTGGCATGGGTCCTCGCAAGAGACCAAGTCATGGCAGGCAGCTTTGCAGAGTCAAGGACTCTCAGAATTGGAGCAGTCAAATCTGCTTTAACGTCATTATATGTTGTGTAGTCGTTGTTATAACATCCATTATACTTTAGTTAGATGTAGAAGCCAAATGTTCAGGGAGTTGATAAACTGGCCAGCTTAACCCTTTGAGGTAATCAGCAGGCAATGCCTATTGCTAAGTAGCCTCACGTGCTTGCTTTAGGATGGCACCTGCATGCCCTGCAACGCAAATGCCACGTGACTGAAGATAGGGAACTGGTAGGGTCTTCCACCTGTGGCTGACTCAGCTGGTGCAAAGTGCTAATGGTCGGATTTGTCCTCAGCTGAGCCAGTCAGTTGCTTCTGATCTACTGCACTACAAGCCAGCTCTCAAATAAGTGCTTTGGGTCTCAAGGCGATGAATAGTAAACCATCAGCCTGTCATGCTGCATGAAGGTAATTCATATTGTTTAGGTTGCTTTGTGGTGGGAGGAGAATAAGTGGGCAGAAAGGAGCTGGCTCATGGCTGTTGTACAGTGGTCAAATGCATGAACTTGAGAATCGTACAGATCTGGGATTTAAGCCATGGGTCTGCCACTTACTACAGTATAGAGAACTGAACTTCTCTGGGTTGCTTTACTCATACAAATGATCATAATCCAATATAACTGCTTTCCTTATTAAGAAGAGATTAGGACAGAGATACCCACAAAAGAAACGACCCTGTGAGACTACAGGGAGAAGACTGTCATCGACAAACTGAGTAAAGAGGCCTAGAGGAAACCAACTCTGCTGAAAAGGTAATCTGTGCTTCTTGCTTCCAGAACAGGAAGAAAACAGCTTTCTGTTAAGTCACCTGTTCTGTGGTACTTTGTTATTGCAGCCCTAGAAAACAAATGAAAGGCATAAGAAATTACTACACATCTCCCAAGTTGTGTGAATTTAATGAGACTTGGTGTGAAGCAAGTACAGCAGAGTCTGGTAATCAGTAAAAAGAGTGGTTGTCTGTTGCATTTAAGTGCAAGTCCTCTTGCTCAGAGGATTCTTCAACTTGGTGTATGTTCAAGACCTCCGGAGCTGAACAGTCCTAAAGAACTTTCTGTACCGATAGCCCTGGTGTGGAGCTTTGTCTAATATGGCAGCGTTTGAAATGCAGCTAGTGATACTGAGAAGCTTGTTTTCTATTGAGCGTAAATTTAAATAGTCACAGGTGGTTAGCTGGGCACTGCACATCACATGATCCTGTGAGAAGGTAGTTAGGTGAGGCATATTTATTTCTAAATAAATAAAATATATATCTTTTATCAGCATTGTTGCATTGTTCCATAGGCAATCTACAATGTAATTTTCATTTAGAATTTTTCAATATCAATGCTTGAGTCCCTAACACATTAATTCAATTAATTTAATTCTACACTCTTTTCAGCCAAATATATTAAAATTCCCTGTTTTTGCACATCTTAGTAGTAGAAAATAGTATTTAAAGAGTGGTCTGAATGGCCCATAAAGGGCTTTTATCTGGGTATTTAAGGGAATTTAATTTTCTGCTTAGTTTTGCATGGATCTCCGTTGTGAAAAAGGAAAGCTTGAAATGGGGAAGAATTCTTTTTCCTAATAGGGCCTGCGGCATGAAAGTGAGGGGAGGGAACAGAGTTTGGCTTAGACCTTGTAGATAAGGGATGTGGATGAAGACCTTGCTTCTCACCTGTGCTTCTCAAGGGAGGCCAGGTTGGGGATGAGCTTCTGCTTTGACCTTAGGGGAGAGTTATTACCCCTGGCTTTGCATATATCTTAACCACTTCAGAAGGAGTTCTGTGGTAGGGGAGAAAAATTTTTGTTATTTAGGTCAATGTTTATTCGAATGACTACTGGGAAACATGTCTCCAGGCAGGGAATATGGACCAGGAGCATACATAAATGCCATTGTTTTCCTCACTGAGGGCAACTGAGATTATATAATGACATGAATAACTGTAACAACTAAGGAGAGGAAAATTATTGGGTGGTATGATAGTGTCTGAAAGTGTCTTCCTTGGAGAAGAACAATTTGGCTGAATTCTAAAGGATGGGTCTTAAGTCCCAGAAAGTCCTTCCAGGATTACAGCCGATTTGTTCAATATCTTGGTATTCAAGTGCTACATTAGCCACTGGCAGGAGAAGCAAATATGAGTAAGATGGCCTCTTCCCTTTAAGACTGGGGGTGGGGACATAGGGGTGCCAAATGGATGCTGGAATGCAGATGACATGAAATGTGAGGTGAAGAGTAGGGTTCAGCAGAAGCAGAGATTTGTCCTGATGGATGCGTTGGGAAGGCCTCACTGAGATCAGGCTCTGGCACTGGGCATTTAGCAACAGAACCAGATGCTTTAACTTGACCATGTGAGCTTGGACAGTGGATATCAAAGGTGACCACACCATATTCATCCATGTTTTAAGGACCCATATAAGGCCAATATTCTTATATAGTCTCATGGTGCTGGTGTAGTGAGGAGATATAAGCAGGGAGCCCTCCATGACTGCAATTTAATGTTTCTCCAGGGAGAGGGTAGGCATTAGGTCCAATTTAATTTGATTTAGGGAAAGATTAAAGTGGGACTGGAGCAGTGGCTCAGGGGTAGAGCACTTGCCTGGCATATGTGAGGACCCAGTTTCAAAACCCAGCACCACATACACAATTATGTATCAGAAGACAAAAACCAGATAAAAATCTAAACAAAAAATTTAAAATAAAAAAAGAGAAAGATTGAAGTGATCTTTTTGTATCTTGGGGTATTGGAGTAAAAGTCACTTCTGTTGTACATGGTTCCTATCCCCATGGAGCATATTGATAGGAGTGTGGATGGATAAAATGTGCTAATATTTGCTACAGTGCAACAGATGAAGTATTTCAAAAGCCATTCAGAAGACGGGAAGGCTACTTCCTGTTGGAAGAAGGAAATCTTAAGGGATGACATGATGACAGGTGGAATAACTTATTAAGAACAGGTAGGGTTTCATAGTCATGAGAAGGACTTTTTTTTTTTTTTTTTTTTTTTTAGAAAGAGGGATAGTGAGAGAGAGAATCAATTTTATTTAGTTTTTCATGTGACTTTCGTTGCTCGAACACTTTGATGTGTACATAGTGCTGGGGTTTGAACCTGCATACTCACGCATGCCAGGCAGGTGCCGTTACCACTGAGCCACAACTCCAGTCCCATGACAACAACTTTCTAGGGAAGGAAAAGAGTTTGAGCCAAGTCTTATGAAACAAGGATCTTGTTCTGGGGACAGAGATTAATCTAGTACTTTCAGGGCAGACTGACCAAAACACTCCACTTCCTCCAGCTCAGGGTGATCACCCTTTACAGAGACACATTCCCATTGAGAATCACTACATTTTTATTGTATCCCCCAAGATCAAGAATATTTGATCAAGCTTTATATCATGCTTCACACTGCAAAAATCAATGCAAATATTTATTATTTTAAATACAGTATAATATTGGACATTATTTTTATAAGTGATAAGTAACTTCCTTAAGACTGATTTACCACTGATACTCCTCTCCATTTAAAAATTATTGGTCTTAAAGAAAGTTTAAGATGTGTGTGCGGGAGCCATTGGTGTCATGGGTGTTCGTACTGGGAGGATTGGTTCAGTGGTAACCAAAGAAAGGGATCAGATCTGAAACCTCTTAGAGTAGGGTGGGCTTAATCAAGGAAGGCTTTTAAGGAAATGTACTATGAACAAAGCATTGAAGAGCAAAAGAGAAAATTGTGGAGAGTTAGGTAGGGTCAGGGCAGTGAGTGTCTCCTTAGTGCCATGTTATCAAGTAAAGAATGAATTATTGTTATTAAGGAATGAATGCATGCCAGGTGATATGAAATTATTCAGGTGAACAGATCACCAACACACAAGTTCTCCAAAGATGATCCAACCAGAAAAGTGCATAGCTCCTATTTGGAACTCTGTTGGTTCATAGCATAAAGAAAAAATAAGTTATTATCACTATTGTCAGATGAGAAGGAAAGGTTTCCTTGAGGCTAATTGAAATTGAATGTAGCCACCAGACTGGTTCCTTGAAGTCAGCAGGAGCAGTTGGTTGGCTGTGGCATCCTCTGGGAATTTGATTTATTCTGAGTTGAAAATAGAGCTCCCCTCCTTTCGTGTGAAATCACCCTAGAAAATCTTCTGGGACTTCAGCAGATTAACTGTGAGCAAAATTGAGGCAGAAAATAGAGGCGATGAACAGGCTGTGGTGTCAGCTGTTCAACCAGGGTGTGGAATTGGATTTAATTCAGCAGAAAATGATTTTCAGGGTGAGAGTCCACCAGGTTGGACTCCCAAGACTACAGGAGAGTTGGCGAGCGTGGTGGCCTGCCTGCACAGTGAAGACAGGTTGGAGTCCTGTGCCCATAGCACCCAGCAGCAGGCGAGTGGAAAGGGGAGGACCCACAGGCTTCTTGGTGTCTGGAGAGAGAGGTCTGTTTTCTCTAGGTCCCCTGCCTTGCAGCCAGCTGTAGGGGCCAACTCGAGGCTGGTTTTCACTGTTTGCACGTAGTCATGGACCCTTTCCTAGGTGACTCTCATACAAGTTCTGCCAATTTTGAAGGGACAGTAAAGCACAGTAATTTTCTAGAAAGTCAGAAACCTGCTCAGATATCCTTTCTTTCTTTCTTTCTTTCTAGAGAGAAGGACAAAGAGAGAGAGAGAGAGAGAGGGAAAGGGAGAGAGAGAGAGAGAATCAATTTTTTATTGAGTTTTTCACATGGCTTTCATTGTTCTGACACTTCATTGTGTATGAGGGTGCTGGGCTTTGAACCTGTGTACTTGTGCATGCCTGGCAAGTGCCGTAACTGCCGAGCCACCGCTCCAGCCCCCAGATCTCCTTTCTTTACTCAGGTGCTAAATGATTTGAAAGCCAAGACAAAGAAGAGGCAGGTGGAAACCACATGCCCCCTTAGTACCAATAGAAGCCAGGGTGGAAGGTGTGTCTGTAGGTCTGTGAAGGCCCCCTGTTAGTCTCCAGCATTGGGCACATTCATCCTCCCACCACCCCTGTGACACCTGGTGACATTTGGAAAGGCAACCCTACCTCCCCATGTTAGAAAGACTCTGCCCTAGGAGGAATATCAGAAACCATCAGCTCCCCTAGAACAGCTCATTCCCTAGAAGAGAGAAAGGGGAACACAGACAAGCAGAGCCAATGGTTCTCAGATTTATCGATTTGCCCCTTGACAGGCAAAGAGGCCAGAGAAGTGGGAACCAGTGGAAAAGGAAAACGATACTCCCCTCTAGTATCTGGCCGGACCAGAAATTGATTCATTCAGAACTTGCTCAGAGGATAGCAGCTCACTCCACTCCTTCCTGCCCCATACCTCCTTTACTTAACCACCTGCTTTGAAATCAACTGGCTTCTCTGGGACTTTATGGGAAGAAAGGCAGCTGCTATTCTGGTTTCTTTGGAAAGGCATCCAATAATGTGTTAGAGGTTGAGTTGATTCTGTTGAGTGACCTGTTCTTGGATCTACTGGATTTCAGATACTAGGGAGCGGGCAATAAACCCCTCCTCAGGAAGGACAGCATAATTTTCAGGGTCTAATGTAGAAGGAAAATGCAAATCTCTGGTCCAAAAATTATTAAGAATTCATTATAAGGCAGCAACAGCAGAGCATTGAATCAAGTTCAGGACCCTATAAGTAAGTAGAAGACTCCACATGACTGGACAGACACATACCCCTGTGGCCTGTGCTCTCTGCACTTAAGAACATTATTTGTAGTCACACACAACCCCAATGTAATGTATGTATAACTTGCATAATAGAAATTGCACTTTTTAGAAATGTACAGCTTGACAGATTTTCACAAAACAAACCCATACATGGAACCAGCTTCTTGATCACTTAACAGAACATTACCAGAACACCAGAAACCACTTTGTTTTCCTTTCTGGCCAATACCCCTTTTCTTCAGTTATTGACTTCTTTCCCTCAATTTTGTCATTACAAGACTTCCCCATATCGCTGTATATAGTTGAATTAATTACTTTACACCGATGTACTTTAAACCATTCATTCTTGTTATCTATTCTCTCTCCTTTTGGTGAACTTTTGGGTGCTTTCTAGTATTTGGCTATTACATCTAGTGCAGCTACGGACATTCCAGTATGTGTCTCTTGGTGTATTTGTGTGACTTGCTTTGCTGGAATTGCTGGTGTGTGGAGTAAGCTTATATATGGACCTTGGCTCTGTAATATATATTAGTTTCACATCAAGTGATCTTTACCCTTTACCCTGTTGTTTAAGTCAACTTTCTAGCCACTGTCACTAAAAGGTCTAACGAGAGTAATTTTAGAGGAGGCAAAGTTTATTTGGGGGCTCACAGTTTCAGAGGTCTCAGTCCATGTGCAGCAGGATCCGTTCCTCAAGGCTTGAGGTGAGGAAGGGCATCATGGGGGAAACTGTGGTGGAGAAAAGTGGTTCAGTAAGGAGAGAGAGAGAGAAAGAGAGAGAGAGAGTGAGCTTTTCTCACCAGATGCAAAATATATACTCCAGATGCACACCCCCAGGGATCCTCTTCCTCCAACCATACTCTACCAGCCTCAGTTATCAACCAATTAATTCCTATCAGGGGATGGATTCACTGATTGGGTTAAGGCTTTCATAACTCAAGCACTTCACTTTCTTACATTGTCTCACATATGAGCTTTTGGGGTGCATCTCACATCCAAATCATAACACCTGTATTGAGAGTATATGGGCATAGAGTGTACTTAAGGTTTGGAGTGTTTCAGTTGCTTTATATTTTTGTCAACGTTGGTTTCGTCTTCATTTAAAATAATTCAGCCATTCTGACTGATGGGTTACATACAAAATGATTAATTTATCCCTTACTTGACTTCAGAAACAATTTAAAATTTCTTACACATAAGACACACTTCCTCTATCAGCTTCTCCCTTTTTTCTCTTGTATCGTTTTTCTCCATGTGATAGCCAACTACAGCCAAAGAAAATTCAATTTCTGTTAGAAATTTGGGACAGAAAAACTCTTCCCACTAGGGATGTCAGAGGAGATTTTATGGCAGTGATGGGGTCTGAATCAGAGTTTGAAGAACTTGGACAAGGAGGGGAGGTGGGCAGAAGGGACTCCCTGGTGAATTAGGTGGAGGTGTCTGTCAAAGCTGTTCTGGATGCAGTGAGGATTCTTCCAGGGGGTGGTGGTCCATGGTGGCCAAGGGGAAGCAGGGCCAGAGTATGCAGATGGTTCCCAGAGGCTGAGAAACTTGGCTGCTACCACTCATTTGCTTATGTCTTGGTTATGGGAAAATTAATCTGCCTGGCCAAGGTCCCTTCAAAGGGACAAAAGGGGAAAGGCTGAGGGACGATCCAGATAGGATAAGGGGATGACATATGGCCTGGATTAGGATTCAGGGCAGCATTGGAAGACCAAAAGGAGTCAGACATATTTGGAAGGAAGAATCAGTGGTCTCTGTCTATATTCCCTGCAGCGCGAGCTGCAGCTGGGTGCCTGGCTGGGTGCCCAAGGAGAGGCATCACCCTGTTCTACTGTCTCAGTCTTTCCTCCTTGTCACCAAAGATACACATATTAGGCAGCTCTCATGAAATTGCTATATAAATGACTAACAAAACTGGGGTAGGATTACTGTGCTAAATGAGTAAGAGTAGTTAAAAAGTACTGTGGTAACTTTCAGCTGATTTCATAAGGTTTCAAGGTAGATTGAAAGTTTGTGTTTCTTTTCTTTGTTTTGGTAAGTATATTACGCTAATTTTGGCAGTTTGCAGTCCGACAATATGTTGAACTTAATGCTTATGTGAAGCTACTGCTCAACATAGGATATTCTGTATAGTTCTTGTTCTTCAGGTGATATCATCCTGCCCAGGTCTGTTAGGAAAGTTGCTAGTTACCACGTGAAAATGTTTCTTATTTTAATTCTTGCATATTATGCTATTTGTATATGAAGTTGATTGTTTCTCTGTAGAAATTTAAAAGAAGTATTTCATTCCGCCCCATTTCCTAATGCCTACTTTAGGATATAGATGTATTTAAATCTCTTTGTCCACAAGGTCCAAGAGCGTGTGTGGAACCATCTGAAATGGCTTATGCAGGATGGAGGTGGTGGTGGAATGCTTGAGGGGTGCTCATCTTCTCTGTGATAAGACATTTGCACCTTGCTAGAAGTCTGATGGTAGCTGCTAATGTGTGTGTATGTGTGTGTGTGCGAGTGCGCGTGTGTGTGCATTTTGTTAAGTCTGCGATGGGCTGAGTGCTTGGGCAAGTAGTGTACTGAATGAGGACTGCAATTGGTTAGGATAGGAAGGAGGTATACGTTTCTACAGCGTTGGTTTCATGCCTTTATTCTCTCTCTCGCATACACGTAATCCATGAGCCTCTTGATAAACCAATTACATTCACGTGGAGCCTGTGTTTTTAATTACCTAGCATGAGGTTGAGGCCACCTGTCTTACTTTCCTTTTGGCTATATTGTGGGTATCGAATGTATGTGAGAGGTATGTATAATGTAAAAGGAATCTTGTTACTAACCAAATTAACAAGCCAGAAACCCTTCAGATATTTCCCATGAGACGTTTGGACTTGGGGCATTTGGTTTTGAACAATTGGAAAGGCAGGAAAAGAGTGTATTTATTACCAGTTCTCATTCAGGCCAAGTTACTTATCCTGTTTATCTAAAATAAGAGCCAACAATCTGGAGTAGTTTTGATTGGGTCTAAATATTTCTCCACATTTGAATGGGCTCCAAGGGCCCGTTCCAGAGCTGAGGCAGAATCTGCGTGTTCTGGAGGAGAGCAAGCCTGTGTACATGTGCAGTGGCTCTGCTCTGGCTGGAGATGGGCCAGGGTGCTGTCATTTCACCCCATGGGCAGGAGCCATGCAGCTGCTTTCTGTGGCTCTGAGCTGATGGTTGGTGTCGAGATCTGGAACTAAGTCACTATGGGAATCAAGCTTCTGCACTGAGTATCTCTGGCCACTCTACCTGCACATCTTAATTCTCAGAAGCTCACTGTTCATGTGTTGGAAGCAAAGAATTATCATAGCTAATATTTATTATGACCTTCTTACATACCAGGCAGAACTCTAAGCACATCCTCATAGCTCCTGTTCCATCTTACAGATAAGGAAGTACAAACAAAGAAAGACATAAGAGTAAGTGACGACAGGGGTGATGCTCATAAGATGTAACAACTTGGATGATGCAGGTACTAACCAAGGAGAGATGAGGCCATCAGCACTTGGGAGAGATGCCACCTGGAAATAAAGCTGGCTCACTCAGTCAGACATGCACTAGCGGATAAGCATCCTGCCAAATGGGACCCAACCACCCAGATCACGTACCTGGTCCCATCTTATTGGGATCCTGATCTCAAAACAACATGAAAAGGCACACAGGGGAAATTCATTGTCTTATCCCACCCTCTGCCACTTACCTTTCCTCCTCAGAACAGTCAATGTTACCTCCCTTCTGAAACTTGCTCCACTCCTGCCATAGATCCCTGTTCACCCCTGGGAACCTGAAAACCGTAGGCATGTTTTTACCACCGTGTGCAACGACTTAGACCAGAGCAAGTGGAGGGTGTACCTGTCTGCCCTCTTCAATCTTGTGAACGTGTGAAACACATTGTAGGAACTCTCTGAATGTTTGCTAAATTAAAATGAAAGCAAGGATTAGAAAAGTAGGATGACA
>PVKS010034516.1:0-20808 GCA_004027875.1 Aplodontia rufa
TGGGAGGGTAATTGGGGGGGCACTCCTGGAGATAATTGCAATATCCAGAATATTTACACATTTTATACACATTTTATATTATTTTGTTAAAATCGTGTAAGGTTGTTCAAAAGAAGAAAAAAAACCTATTAAAAAAAAACTCAGAAATGTAATGAGCATGATAGTAAAAACTTAAGTTCAGTATGTTTCAAGAGTTAACTCAGACTAGTTAACTCTTACGTATCTAGTATAAATATTTATGAGAACTAAAAAATCTTGTGTATCTAGTGTAAAAATTTATGAGAATGAAAAATATGATGTAACTTGCAATGCTTGAAACCTCAACATTAGCAACTTCTCCCCTTTGATATGATGAAGCAATTTTTTTTGAGGTTTCTCTCAATTTATTCATTTTATGGTGACATTATTAAGCATTTCAAATCACTTTGGTCTGGACTTTGCTTAGAATCAAGGAGATCTAATGTACATATGACTCAGTTCTAGAAACATATTCCACATGAAACCTTCACAGTGCTGCTGAATATAATCCTTTAGGTAAAAATCTATTTCTATCGAGTCATATTTTGGACAGAATTTTCCAAAGTTGAATTTATATCAAATTGGTAACATGAAATGTGATACTTAATGCATGCTGAAGTCACACACTTAACTTAGGGTAAATGAAGCATTAATTATTGGATATACAAATTCTGCAAAGAGTTGTCTGGTATATCATGGATTGCCACAAGTCTAGCTTCCTTTCGAGAGTAAAGGATGCATAAAGTAGACACGTCTTCCCCTACACTCTGCACACCTTTCCTCCCATAACAGACTTGTAATCTATACATCCTACCTTTTATATCTACTCTTTAAAATCTTTTGTAGATCAAAGAGATTTTTTTAAAAAAACTATCATAAGGCCCACTAATCTCAGTGTTTATTGAGTGTCTTTAATATTGTATAAGTCATACCAGCATTTTACAGAGGGAAGGGCCAAGTAAGTCAGGGGCACAGAACTAGTAGATGCTACCAAGGGTTATCTGTCTGATTTACAACATACTTTTTACATTCTCTATGTCATTACTCCTAAATGTTACTGCAGCCAAGCCCTTGTCCCAGAGCTGTGCAGTGGTGGCCCTGGTGGGGGTACAGCACAGAAGGCAAGCACCAGCTGGGGCTGCATGGAGTCTGCCATGCCAGTGCTGATCTGAGGTACAGCCGCCCATCACGAAGGCAAACCAAGGCACACAAACCTGTCACCCCACAGTGCCCAACCTGGTGCTGATGACCACTGCAGAAGCCTGCTCCACACAGCACTACAGCCTGGAACCTCACAACATCCACCATGCCAACACCTCAACCCCTGTTTCCCCGCAAGCAGTGGGAAAGTGAAAGCGAGGCAGACCTGAATTGGATTACATGGCTAATCAATAGTGTTGGTACCTGTCCAAACCCTGATTAGCATAAAGCTGGACCAACAACATTGACCAAAGTGCTATCTAAACCCCTAGACTAACACAATGAGCCAGCAACCCCTCTTGGGTTCTCTCTTGATCTGGAAGACTTCTGTTTCTATTCACATTTGATTAAATCCTACTCTTTCACTCACCCTTGTCTGTGGGATTTCATTTTTCAAATTCACTAGACAAGAACCCTGAAAGAAGAAATTAGCAGTGATCTGCTGAGGTCTGCTGGAAAACTGGAGGGCATAACCTGCCATTAGCAGCTGTAATGTTTCTTAGTTGCAGGTCTCACACGCCAGTAGTGGGTAAACTTTGGTTTCATCTTTTGGGGCCCATGAGGCCCTCTTTGCAAGACTGAGTGAAATAGGCCAACAGAACTATCACTTTTTGTTTTCTCCAGAGTCCTATACTCCTTTTAGAAAAATCTATCTCCGTCCAAAAGTGAATACCAGGCAAGTCATTTAAAAGCAGTCAACTCAGCAACAGACTGTGCTTGCCACCTGTGCTGTGTCCTGCCTGGGCTGCTATTCTATAGCTCTGGGACAAGAGCTTGGAGTCACTATTTTAAATCATTACTAAATTAGCCCATATCTTCCAAATGCTACACCATCATCCGGTGAGTGAGCTTAGTAGCATATCACGTTATCACAACACTGTGGTCAGAGATTCACTATTATATAATTAGAGAATAAAGAAGACATACTACCTGGAGCAGAAGATAAGGATAGGGAGGATACCTACATCAACAATTAAGAAGTCCAGCCAACACCAGGCATTAGTGAAATATGTCTGATAGCCATATGCCACCCATTTTAGAAGCATTTCCAGGATGAAGATGTAAGTGAAAACCTTATCAGCATATTCCAACATAGTCTTAATTGTCTTTCGCTGATCAATATATATATCTTCAAATGCCTATAAGGAGAAAGTTATACATGTTAACTTTCAAATACTATTAAGTGCCATAAACTATTTTTTTTCTGATTTTATATGCACATGACACTTCATTGGAATAGCAGAAGAAGAAACAGAAGTTATCACTGTTTTGTTACTCACAAGGGTTTTTAAATTAGTTACTCAGGGGAAAAATTATACTCTGCATTGCTATTATAACCAGAAGAAAGGAAAATGTAATTCAATGAGTTAATTTGACTTGTACAGGAAATAGTTCTTAAGGCCTGATTCCAAGGTGGTCATCCCAACTTGAAGTTATATATTGATCTTCCTATGTTCTTTGATTCCTTCTGATAACTTTTTTTTGCCATACAAAGAATTGAAGAAATAAAAAAATTACAGCATGTTTTATTAAGCCAGAAATTGAGATTGCTCATCAGAGTGCACAATTTGACCAAATGTTGGGTTCATAGGATTTTGTGTTTCTTCATTCTGCTGATTCTTTTTCAGAAGAGATCTAGTGTGACAATGATAAGAGAACATCTTTTATTTAGATGCTAATGTATATTCTTCTAATATGGGCCTCCCTTGACACTTTACTTCTAAGTAGACATTTCTTCAAATGACTAAAGACTACTTATTATCTAAAGTGGCATGTAGAGAAAAATTATTTCATCAGAGAAATATAATTTGCTGGAAAATACAGGCCTATCTTAGAATTATAAATTTAAGTTAAAGAAGCTTGTAACAGTGTTTCAGTCATGATCTTTGCCAATCATATCTATCTATCTATCTAGCCATCTTTATGTTTTTATAAAATGTTATCAATAACTTATGTTGTAGTTTTCTAAATGATTTTCATATAATTATAAATTGATTCTGATGGAACACTTTCTTACAAAGAGAAATTAAGAATTGAATGAATTACTTAGTATGCTGCTCAATATTAATTGTTACCAACATTTATTGTTTCCTAGTGTTAGAATAGGGAATACAATTGGAAAGACATACTGAAGTGGTCACTGAGGACTTATTAACTGTCAACAAGGCAGTAACATTGTTAATAATACTCAGAAACAAAACTCATCTGAACTCCAAGTATATACATTACCAATCACAGAACTTCCGTGAACTATACTGTGGGACCATGCTTATTATTTTTTTATTAAAAAGAGTAATTGAATACTCATATACTTTAGTTAAAATGAATAAGCAAGAGAGTTGGACTTTGGGGATACTTAAAGCAAACACTTCTATGTAGATTATTATAAATGTATGTATACATAGTAAGTAAATTCAGAAATGCATAGTTTTCTGAGAAGTCTATAGTCTAGGAGATATAAGATGGGGTTAATATAAATGCATTAGCTACTAAGACAATGGAACAGAAAGAGTGAGCAAGGGATCAGTGTTAGATGATACTGAAAGCAGTAGTACTGTGGCACTTTTGCTTCGCGTGGACTCACCAGAGCACCACTACTAAGGAGAATCATGAAGACTATGAAGGTCTCAAACCAGTTATGTTCCACGATTCGGAAGCATGTTCTTCTCAGGTTCCACCACTGCTTTCCTCTTCCTTCTTCCACACTGATTTGACAACATTTGAATCTTTGTACACAGCCTGCAAGTATAATGTTCATATAGGGATAAAATAACTGCCGCTTCTATAATAGCCCTCAACTTGTTCCTGTTTCGTGTTTTCATCTCTACTGGCATCGGTGTTGCTGCGGTAACACTCTAAGCCTGGATTAGTAAGAGCACATTCATTAGCTGTGTGAAGTTGTGAAGATTACTCACCCTCATTGAATGGTTCCCTGGCTGACACTACTGGCTTTATTTATCTCTCGGTGTCATTGTCCAAGAAAAAAAAGTATAAATTACAAATAAATATAAAGTAGCTTGTCTTATTTTATATAATATCCTATGGCACTCTGCTGAATTCACTGTAGAAAGAGACTTCACAATGGATGCTAACGATAATAAACAGAAAGCTTTCCTTTTAAAGAGGACACAGAGCAATAATATGGATCTCTTTTACCAATACTAGATCTAGGCTTTCCTGCAGGGCTTCTAGAAAGATTTATGTGATTTTCAAAATCATTTTAGCCTACTAAAATGTGGTTTGCAAGGTCCTACTTTGATTTGTCATTTTCTTCTCCACATCGCTTTCTCTTACACAAACACCAGAATTAAATCCACATATATCTGAGTACCGTTGTAAGCACTACAGAAGATTAAAAAATAATTAATAAGGAAAATATGTTTGAAGTAAAAGGAGAAAGAAAAGGAAAGGAAAAGAGTGGATGAAGGAAGGGAGAGATAAGAGGAGAGAAGTAAGGAACAAAAGAATGAAGAAGAAAAGACAAACACAGTAGGTATACACCTAATCATTTGAAAGAGAATGAGAACTATTTGTGTAACATAATACATTACCAGTTATCAGGGAAATTAAATTTATATATTTGTTATAGCTGTTCCAAGAGTATAATAAGTTTTTCTACCACCATCAGATAAAGGCAGTTTGGGGAAGAATTTTGAGTGATGTGTATAATTTATATAAGGAATAAAGGAAGATTGCAAATATTTTAGGGCTATTAGGGAAAAAAAGCCAAATAAAAGTATTCTCATCTAGTTCTGTAAGAAATCAGATCACAGAAAACACTAGCTACAGGAAGCACATATTTCTTTTATCTATATGATACCAGGCTCAACTAGACAGTGTTTAGATATAAAGTATCTAGACCCATCCTTATTTCCCTGTTTCTTCCAACAGGCATTGAAAAATGATGTTTTCGTTTAAAAATACTCTTCAGAATTTATAATTCATTTAGGTTTAATGGTCAAGAGTTTACATCTAAGGTAAATTCTGTATATGAGAATTTTGATTAGTATTTAAAATATCAAGATTTTGCAAAGTTTTTTCTTTAGAAAATTATAATCAATAGTTTTGATTAAGTTAAATTTTTTATATTCATGATCTTTTCCATGTAGCAGACAGAAATAACTAAAGTCAAACACTAGATTTTATATATTTTCATCTGTCAACACATTAGAGGTAATTGATATCTATTCCCAAGGTCTATTCTAGTCTAAGTGATCCGTTCTGGGTGGCTAACAGCTAAAAGGCTGCTCTCCAATAGGGATCAATGAGCATAAGGATCTGTGTCTTTACCTTCAGTGAAACAGGCCTCAGGTTCAAGGGTCTCTTCGGGTTCCACCACAGGCTGCTCCTCTGCAGGTGCGCCAATGTCCACAGTGCTGCCTTCCGATGAGCTGCTGCTCTCATTAAGTTTCTGTTCATGGGATGGCATAAAAAGCAGATCCCTTTAATACATGGCCCACCAATACAGGATTAGTACCATGAGTGTGTTTGGCATTGTACTTAAGGTAAAGAGATTGGAAATTTAAAGTAAAAGAGAGATTCAGAAGAAGAAATAAGAAGTCCTTTTCTCTGTTAACTCCTTTGCTAGAATTCAGAATGTAAGGATGAAACCAGATGAATGTGTAAACGGGTAACCAATGGCCATCAGCAATGTGCACTGAGAAGATGTCTGTTCTATGAATCAGAGAAGAGATGGGAGAAAGGGGGAGGGGAAAGGTAAGGGAGAAGAGAGAGGAGGAGATTTCCAACCTTAGGAGGAAATAATGTCATTCTGCATTTTCATGTTTGACTATATTTCTTTATCAGTGTCTTAATTGTGAGCAAATACTACCTGTAGCTTTAACTCTTGATACTAATATTCACCATTAAGGTATTTAGGTTGACTTAATATAACTACATTAATATTTATATATTTGTCCTCTTTGGACACATCTCTGTGTCAGGTGTGGTTCTTTTTATAGGCTTCTCAGAAGACAAAGACAGCAAAAATAATAGATAATATCAATTTGCCCGCTAAGGCAAGAGCTAATCATAAATTCTCTTTCTGACGACTGGCAAACTGGCTTTTAAACTGTTAGTAAGAGTAATTAGTTCTGGGGCTGAAGCGGTGGCTCGGCGGTTACGGCACTTGCCTTGCACATGCAAGTATGAGAGTTCAAACCCCAGCACCATGTACACAACGAAGTCTCAGAGCAATGAAAGCCACGTGAAAAACTAAATAAACATTGATTCTGTCTCTCTCTCTCTTACTGTCCCCTCTTTATTTAAAAAAAAGTAATTAATTCATTCATTTATCTTATTCAACTAGTATTTATTGAACATCAACAATGTGTTAGATGTTGAGTATTAACTGATGACTCAAATATCCATGATTGTTTTTGGGCTATAATGTTATCCAAGCTTTAAATTTTGCCTAAAGTGAAGACTACCAAACTCTTAGCCAAGTATCTATATAAATCAAACAACAATCCTCATGTTTTTCCTGGAATGGGAAACAGTGATATATGAGTCCACCCCTAATAGAGGAAGCAAAACAAATGTGAACTTTCATCTCACTTGTCTCTTCTCACTAGTCTGTTCTTGGTTTTCTAGAAGCTGAGTTCTTCTGCTTCTTACTTCCATCTCTTGCCTCATCTCCTGAGACTTCATACCTTAGTAATTCCAAACTACCAATTGTTTCCATAGAAGCACTGTTGCTTCAAGTCTCTAGTTCTTGTATATTCATTGCTTCTAACTGTGCTTCAGGAAAATAATGTTCTTAAATATCTAAGCCATTTACCATGTGAAGAATCTAATCGAATGATTTTATATTAAACAAAAGATAAAACATCACTATCTAGAGATGGACATGTAAAACAATTTGTTAGAGGGAAAAAGGCAAACAACAAAAAAGGATAAATAGTAAAATATGTTACCTGTGATTATTATAAGAAAACTTACTGGAACAGTGTTAATAAAAATAATAATGATAATTTAGTGAATACTTATATGTTAGACTCAGTTCTAAGCACATCACCTTTATTACCTCATTAATAATCTAAACAGGAACAAAATAGGTAATATTTTGCCTGTTTTCTAGAGGAGGAAATTGCAGATTAGATAGCTAGTGTTATGCTGTAGATAGCTAATGGAATTATAATACCTGGATCAGACTCAAATATAATTTTAATAACAACTTTATAACTATGGTCTTACATCCCTAAAATATATGCTCAGTGTATTAATAAGAAATGATAGTCACTTGTAAATTTAATCCAAGAAATGGATATAATTTCTATGGCATTATAATGTCTCATAGTAGTTAAGAGTCATTACTGAATTCAAGAATGAACATGTTAACATATTCAAAGGGAAGAGGTCAAATAGAGGTAACAAGAAGTAACATTATTCAGTCAATATTGTTCTAATATGGAAATAAATATTTAATGATCAAGTGTCACCTTTTAATGGAAAAGAATGTATATTATATTTATACTATGTGTATCATACATATAAATATGTATAATTATATGTATTGCATTTTCTACATGTAAAATTTGGAATCATGGCTTACTAATATCCCCCATTATTCATTGTACTTCCTAAACTACTGAATAATAAAGATAGGCAAGAAGAAGAAAGAGTAAAACAGAAGGAACCAAAATAATGTAATTTAATATGCTATAGACTACATTCTTAATGTGGAATAAAAAATCCTCATTTGAGGAGGCATCTTCTATCAGTTTAATTACTCTAAAAGCAGAACATATTACATATTTGTCTTTGATAAGCAGAGCAATATAAGGCTGAATGAGGAGAAACAATTTTGTGCAGGTTTATTTCTGACCAAGAATGAAGAAGTAGTGATTAGAGTCAGGAAACTTGGGCCACCATGGTAGCATATAAAAGAATATTGGCAGAAAACAAGATATGGAAATGAAATAATGAAATTAAAATTTAATAGGGGTCAATAGATGGTTCCATATTTAATCTAAAAATTTCACCTGAATGAGATACAACTGCACTTCAACTGGAAATCATATGAAAATAATGAGGAATTATTACTCTCTTAAAAGTCAAATATAAAGTGACTAATGTTCTTACAACAAAGATGATAAATGTTTGTGATGATGGATATGCTAATTTCCCTGATTTGATCACTATATAATGTCTGGAAGTATCAAAACATCACATTGCAGGGGCTGGAGCAGCAGTTTGGTTGTTACGGTGCTTGCTCGGCATGCACAAGCACATGGGTTCAAACCCCAGCACCCACATACACAACTAAGTGTCAGAGCAACGAAAGCCATGTGAAAAACTCAATAAAAATTGATTCTCTCTCTCTCTCTCTCTCACTCTACTTCTCTCTTTTAAAAAAATCACATTGCACCCCATTAATATATACAATTGTTATGTGTCAATAACAGTTTTAAAAAAGAGTTGAAGGTGCTGCTGATCAGTTTGATCTTAATATGTATTCTGTACTAAACTTGTACAAACAGGTCATGACCAAAAGAAGAGACATGCATGCTTATAGGTATCTATTATAAAATATATGGTGCTTTGTAAAATTCATGAGGCAGGGTATGCATTATTTATTACCAATGCTCCGTGTTTTATATATTCTGGGTACCATAAAAGGAAGTGACCCCTTCTGTCTGTGGTCAGGGAAGTTTCATGATCAATACCTTCAAAGAGCTGAAATAGCATTTCTCAAATATAAGAATTGAACTTCATGGACCAAGTGAGTGCACTCTAATTAGACAATGCATTAAAGTTCCATATAGGAAGCATAAGCTTCATTTTCTAATACAGCTCTCTTCAACATGCAACATGTGTTGAAATAATCTATTATATTTCATTAGAAACTTTAAAAATGAATGGCTTAATAAAATTGGTTTTTTAATTTTAATTGGGTGATGATTCACAATTTAAGAAACATTATATCTCTAAAATTTCTACTGTCATAGAGTTCACATTTCAGTTAATACAGTATTCCATAAAATATCACATAGTATAAAGAATTAGAATTTCCTCCAGTGGTTCAGCATGTAGTCATTCTATACAGCGGTCAGTGTTCCTATCAACCCTGAGCAATACAAACAAAAACAGTAAAAGAATGGATGATATTAAAAAATTTTTCAGGACAATGATTTTCTATGGACAGTCTCTGCAATAAAATACTTTTTTCTTTTTTAATTCAACAGATAACTTGCAGGAGCAATTAGTTTATCAAACACCGAATTTAGGTCTAAGATTCAAGACTGAGAAATCCAGATTAGGAAAAATGTTTCCAAATTCATTTTATCAGAAGTTCAGAACTTGGAGTTCAAGTGGCATAAAAAGTTAATACACCGTACTCATAAGAGGCTCAGAACCAATTTTCTAAAAACGAAGCTAACATTTTTTCAAAAAAATCAGCCTCCATGCAGTTCCTTAGCAAAATCTAAGTCCTTTAGTGAACAAAGTTTGAACAAATGTAATGTTCAATTGAAAAATCTCAAAAAACCCCATAGTTCTTTACAAAAATAATTTATCATTTCCCCCTAAATATATTGCAATGGACATGAGAAATATGATCAAGATCTGCTATTATGTCTCTGAACTACTTCCTTTACCCTCTTTTATTGCACAAAACTGAAATACCAAGAAGCCCTAAGACTAAAGTTATGGCAGCAGCTTCTAGTTCTAACACTGGCCCTCTTCTCCTAAAAGTGGAAAATGAAGACTAGACTTTTCAGACTCACTGGAAGCTTGGATCATCAAGGGATATACTCAATAACTCAAAAGAAAGTGATATGCCTGTGGTATCTGATTTGGACAGCTATCAAAATGCTTCTCTTGGACACAGTAATATTCTAGTGGAACTGTACTCCTAGTAAAATGGTTTTGATATATCAGATTCTTTAAAATATTTAGACCATGTAACCCAAAAGGTGGAAACTTTATTATCTTTGAAATTTCCAAACATTAACTGAAGTGAAGGTATTTTGTTTTAGAGTTCTTTTGAATGATTTTATACAGATGCTCCTCAATTTTCAATGGGGTTACAACCACATAAGCCCATCGTTAAGTTGAAACTACCATAGGATTTAATACACCTACCCTGCCGAACATGATAGCTAGCTGCACAACGCACTGTACAGCATCAGGGGTTTAATCTTTTTAGAGCATGACTGACTGGGAGCTCTGGATCACAGCCTCTGTCCAGCATCATGAGATGTTACCTATTGCTATTTCAGTAGAACACCAAAATTCAAAATTCCAAGTACAATTTCTGCTGAATGCATACCACTTCCACACCAATGGAAAGTTGGAAAACAATTAAGTCAAACACTACACATGAGGAACAATCTGTATGTAGAGTTTTAGCTTAATATTTATTTCTAAGTAAGATTCTATGGACTGTGTTGTCTCCCCAAATAAAATGTTGAAGTTCTAACTCTACATTTGTGACTGTTATTTGAAGAAAGGGCCTGTGAGAGGGTGATAAAGGCTAAATGAGGCCATGAAATTGGGTTGCAATCCAACAGGGCTGGTGCTCTGTAAGCAGAGAAAGAGACACCAGAAGTGTTTCTCCTCTCCCATGCGGCAAGGACAGGCCATGTGAAGACACAAGGAAAAGGTGGCACCTGCAACTCCAGGAGAGAGCCCTCACTAGACACTGGCCATGCTGATACCTTCATCTTGGATTTTCCGATTTCCGGAACTGTGAGAAAATAAATTTCTATAGTTAAACCACTCAGTTTAAGGCATCATATTATGGCAGACCCCATAGACCAACACACAGGATGATGCAGTTTTAATAAGAGAAGCTGTAAAGATTATTTTCTGTTAAGTTTCTCTTTCATGCTTATGAGCTAATGCAATGCAATGGAAGACATATAAAACTTAACAGCATCTCTAAGTTGAAGTCTCAGCTCCACTCCTCACCAGTTATGTGAACTTTAAACTTTCTAAACTAGTTTTCTTGTCATAAAAGTTATAATAACATATTCCCTTCTAGGTCATTATAAGGATTAAATAGCCTTATGATGATTATTTTTTTTTGCACTCATTGTATCATTCATTCATTATTCTATCTGACAGATGTTCTTTATTTAAGATGACAAAACCCACACCTTACTATGTTATTCTTCAATTTATCAATCATCTTTGGTTCCTCAATAAAATAAAATAAAATAAAAATTTAAGTAATAGTGAAAAATTCTACATGGAAAATATGTAATTATATATACGGGCAATATAATGCATGCACACACACACACACACACACACACACACACACATATAAAAATTTATACCTACCCATGTCTATAGCATCTCACCTCTTTGCTTTCTTCCAGATCTGATTCACTACTAAAGTCCTCTGTGTTTAAATTTTCAAAGTCGGACTCTCCTACAGCAATCGGAACTGTCACAGTAAGACTGGGATTATTTATGAATGACATGTAATCACTTTCATCAATGATGTACTTTTCAACACTGCTGCCAGTTCCTATGCCACTTGTGGTTCCATTTACATCTCTAAGATAATCAAGATCTTTCCCAATTTCCGCTGTGTGATTAGACATACAACTCTCTTTTTTGTTGTTTAGATCATCAAGTGGTTTAATTTCATCTAAAATCTTTTGCTTCCTAACAAAGGACTGTTGAATAAATTCATATATTTTTCTTTTTACATAAGCGATTCCCTTGTGCATCCTATCCACAGCAATTTGAAGATTGTTCATTTCATTGTCATCATCAGTGGCTGCAAGATTGTCTGCACTGAAGGAGCTCAGAAGTAAGGCCAGGAAGAGGTTCAGGACCTTCAAAACAATGAGACATGATTGTAATTTGACCCCCATATAATGAAGAGCATCTTTTGACAACTTACACTTCTAAGTGAAGAAGAATCTCCAAGTTCTAAATCTAGATGAGACAGAAACACCACAGCACAGTTATTAGAATTTGGGTGGACTGGGGAAGTTCAGTGTAGAGCACTGCTTTCCAGGTGAGACTCTGTGTTCAATCCCAACATAGGCACTCTGAACTTGTAATCTGGCTCAATAGCTATTTAATTATTCATTCTTAGGTAAAGAGATGTTTTCTGTTTTATTTATTTTTATTTGGTCAACATAGTCTTGCATATTGGAGGGACTCATTGGTACATATTCTTGCATATATGGATATTGACAAAGTAATTTAATGCTTATCCTAGTCCAGTATCTCCCCTTTTTGTCTACTCCCCACTTTCATGTCTCCTCTGCGTTATAGATAGACATAGGCATACATATGTATATTAATTTTTGAAATTTCTGAGTTTCTCTGCCTGCCTGTGTAAAGTTGGGCTTCTCATGGGAGTCGAGAGTTCCCAGTTGCATTGATAACCTCCCTAACCCTCCCTTCTCTCCCTGCCTTCCTCCCTTCTCCCCCAACCTTCATAGTTATGGTTCCCCCAGCTTATGTGAAATTTCAACTATGTTGAGTTTATTAAGCACATGTTTTCTATTGCTTTCAAGATTTCCCACTTGTAAATGGAGAAGTTGAATGAGTAAAACTAAGGTATTGTTAAATTCAAGAATCTATGAGTAAAACAAATTTACATGTGTATTGTATAAGAATTTTAAATCTAAAAATCAGTAATGTTTGAAACTATGCTTTTAAATGCATTTTGTAGTTTCTGTTCTGATGGAGATATTAAATTGGGTGTTAACTGAAAAATCACCACTGTCCTCAAATTTAGGATTAAGGGCTTAAGGGCTTAAAATAGGCATCAGCACTTATTTTCTTAACATACTACATTTCTCATACCCCATTGTCAACTAATTAATTGAAGTGTTTATAAGTAAATCACATTATTTCAATGAGTCTGGCATATTATTGTGTATACCACTTGGGATATATGTATGTATATATATGTATATATATATATATACACACACATATATAAACATTTTTAATTTTTATTTTTGCATTATAATTACACATGACAGTGCGATTCATTGTGACATATTCATACACGTACATATTTTTGCCAGTTTAATTCCCCAGTACCTCCTCTTTTCCTTGCCTTCTCCCTTTCCCTTTTCTTCTATCTTTGTAAGAATATATTTATATGTTCCCATACTATAAACAGTAATATTCCAAATTTTAGAAAGAAGAATTACGCCATTAGGGTAGTCACAAAATAAAGGATGGCAGCAATTAGCTGCCATTTTGACTGAGAGCCATAGACAAATTTTTGGCTAATGCATCTGCCATATGATGTAGGGTGACTAAATGCTGTAACGCCACAATGGATGGGCAAGAAGAAGGCATGACCATTATGAACATTGAAAGGCACAACTTTTAGTCTGATACTGGGAGATGCTGGACTCTCTATCATATATACGGTTTGAGGTAAATGATTATATTTTCTTTGACTATAATTCTTTCCTTGATTTGCATGGGAATATATATGATTTAATAGAAATGCTTAATAATTCTATGAACTTCCTTTTATCAAATTTGGGATCTATATATTTTCCAGGGGTAACATTAAAAAAAAGTTTGTATGCACATCTTGTAATTCATTGACATCCATATGTGTGTGTGTATGTGTGTATATAAATATACGTATATATACGTGTGTGTATATACACATGTATATATATGCACATTTGTATGTATATATACATACATACACATATATATGTGTGTGTATATATAATGTTATACATAATTAATGTTATGTATAATATGTTGTAAATTTCTCTGTATTTTAGGATTCTCCTTCCTTTGGTTCTGAATTTGTAAAATATTTCTGGTATATTCGTTTACGCTTGTCTCCAATGTGATACTCTATGGCAATGCATATAATAAATGTGATGAAATGAATGAAATAATGGAGTTGAGTATAAATTTGTAGGTTACTACTGTGCTTTCATACTGAAGGTATAAACATATATGAGGTAAGAGATATTAAGAACTAATAATCGTAAGAGTTTTTTAGACAAAATGGTCATTATGTCAAACTCTTTATTTCTTAAATGCATTTCTTAAGTGGATACATACCACAAGGTTTCCAATCACCATGACCATCATGAAGACAGTAAGGCACATGGCTTGACCAGCGACCTCCATGCAGTCCCACATGGTTTCTATCCACTCTCCACACAGCACACGGAACACGATCAGGAAGGAGTGGAAGAAGTCATTCATGTGCCAGCGTGGGAGTTTACAATCACTGGCAATTTTGCAGACACAGTCTTTGTAGCTTTTGCCAAAGAGCTGCATGCCGACCACAGCAAAAATGAAGACTATGATGGCCAAAACCAGGGTTAGATTTCCCAGCGCCCCCACTGAATTACCAATGATCTTTATTAGCATGTTTAATGTTGGCCAAGATTTTGCCAACTTGAAAACTCGGAGCTAGAAAATAAAAAAAAATACATATTATTATGATCTTTACAAGAATTAATTGTACTGAAGTTTACCAAGAAATGATAATTGGAAGTGCTTCTATTAGGTTTGGGATGTAGCTTAGTGGGAGAGCATTTGCCAAGCATGTGTGAGGCCTTGAGTTCAATCTCCAGTATATCCCCCAGCCCCACGAAATTTTTTGAATCTCTTAAAACACTGACCCTCCTCTAACTCACTCAGTTTTATGGCTCACTTTTGGACCCTCTAGGAAGAATCTAGTTATCCCATTTTAATCATATAGCTCATTTTCTCTGAGAGTGAATTTTTAATGATTATTTGGAAATGACTTTTCTTAATTTGTTTTATAAAGGTGACTCAGATATATTAGGCTTGAAACTGTGACATTAACAACTAAATCTCAATGATCCCTACTGAAAGATATTCATCTGTCAATACTGTGCTAAGTAAACTCATATTGAGCCCTGATGTAAGTAGAGGAAAAATGTTTCTTATCCATTAATGCTACTTCATGGTATTACTAGGATGAGACGCACCTATGCTGAAAAGCTGGAATACTGTCTATGAACCTAAGGTATTTTCCTTAATTTTGAAGGACATACATATTAATTACTAGGAATGCTTTGTAATCCTATATATTTTGTCTTTTTTTATTTTTGGAATGTGTATATTTTCCAGAGGTAGAGTTGGTAAAAGGCTTGGCATGCACATCTTGTATCTAATGGTGATCTTCTGCAAAGGGCTATTTATGCTGGGTGCAGTGGTGCATGCCTGCAATCCCAGTGACTAAGGGGACTGAGGCAGGAAGATTGCAAGTGCAAGGTTCTAAGCAACTTAGTGAGACCCTGTCTCAACATAAAAAATAAAAATCGAACTGGGGGTCTGACTCAGTAGTAAATTGCCCCTGGGTTAAAAAAAAAGGCTATTTATATTTCCAGGTTATTAGGTGGAGCATTTTCATTAAAAATATTTCTTAGATCTGGAAATAACTGTAGTAATCATTAGAACAAGAATTAGTCAGAAGGGGAACTGGGTGGTATATTAAATTTTTTCTGACTATTTTTTAGAATAAAGTTTTTAATAGTGAGAATATATGTATTTTTCTCACTTAAGAACATTTTTTGACATTACAGAGCTGTACAGTTGAAAGACTAATTGTTGTCTGGTACAATATTTGACAGAACTATTCAATGACACTGAGAAAAGTTTTTTTTAATTGTTTTTTACCAATCGGAATGAGCGGAGAACTGATAATCCTTCCACGTTGGCAAGCCCAAGTTCTACCAGGCTGAGTGTCACAATGAAACCATCAAAGATATTCCAACCTTCTTGGAAATAATAATAAGGATCCATTGCAATAATTTTCAGAAACATTTCTGCTGTAAAAATCCCAGTGAAAACCTAAGATCAAAACAAAATTATTCTTATTCCATCAGATAATGATAATGAATGAGATACAATATTTGTGCTTATAACAAAATGCCTATGCTACTTTTCCATTAATAACTTAAGTGTGTATAGTAATTTATATTTGATTAAAGACTTTCATATACATCATTTAATTTTATCCTCACAGATTCCCCAATAACTGGATAACATATAATTATTTATTTATAGGGAGGAAACTAAAATTGCAACATGGGTGAAATGATTTGCCCAATAGCAAACAACTAGAAAATGGCAAAATTAGGAGATAAATGCAAATGTTCTATTTTTGGCAGGGTTGTTTTCATTACATCAAATTGCCATTTTCTCTGGGTTTTGTACAATACAAATACTGACAAGATTTTGCTCCTATACAGTTTTATTTTACCTATAAGCGTATACCCATTTCTCTCAAGTCAGGTAATGGTCATATATGCTCATCTATTTTTATAGTATATGTAATGCTATCATTGTTATTTATTAAGCATGTGAAAAAAATAAATTTACTTTCATAATATAAAAAATAGATTTTAAAAAATATAAATAATACATTGCAGAATGTTACACATTTAAAAAATTTTTTACAGTAAAAAATCCTAAACCTCAAAGTAAATATTATGAAAAAAGCATACATTACTTTTCAGTACTATTTCTTTCAGCAAATGACAGCTAAGTTGAGTCAACTGGCAAACACTGTAATAATTTATGTTTTGAAGCACACAAATGAAAGAATTAAGTGGCAACTTTGTTAATCGTATAACACATAAAATGTACTGGGGGTTGCAATATTTCATGGTGTAATATAGAATAGACAGATGAAGCAGTACATAGACTATCTAGATCCTGGAGACATTCTACAGTTCTTATATTTATTCTTGCAATGATAATGACTAAGGAGGAGAAAAAGACCCAGAATTTTATTTTGGTCTTCTACTGCTAGGGAAAATGTTACTCTATCATAAAAAAAAATGAAGGTTCCTTAAGCTATAAACTACCTCTGCATCATGAAAATGCTGTAAATATCACTATGGACTTTAAAAAGTAGCAATGTAGCTCTAGCCTACTGTTCTCTTTCTCAGGTTTTGCATGGATATTAAGGACCATTATTTTTGGTAAAAGTAGGGTGTACTAGATATAATTCAGCTAGATATATTTCCCCTGGGGATGGAGCAGGAGGTAGAAAAGGTAGTTGAAAGAGTGCTATAAATTATTACACATAACAGTTTTTCAAACAGAAAATCTGAAGACTGAACACATTTACCTTCCAATATGCTTACCAAGTTTCCTACCGCAAGCACATTATTGAAATGTTGTGTCATTGGATAGTGCTCCATAGCCATGAAGAGAGTATTTAAGACAATACAGATGGTGATGGCAAGGTCAACAAATGGGTCCATCACAACCAAATTGACAATATGCTTCACCTTTAACCAGTATGGAGAGCAGTCCCAGATTAAGAATATGTTGGAAAATTTATACCAGCAGGGTGGGCATTTCTGCCTGGATTCTTCAAGTTCTAGATTAAGAGAATAAGAATAGAAACTTAAAATATTTATTTTATACACCCAAAGATTTATTTCAGATCCTCTAGACTTATTTTCATTAATTGGTACATGTACATATTCTACACAGACAAACTCTTTTGTGCTTGGTTAAAAACATTATAGGATTTACTCTAAACTCCTAGAGACACCAGACATACTCACAGAGCAGATGTCGTGAAGAAAGAGTTTTTCCTCTTACACATTGATACTGTGCTTAGTGCTTGGCATCAAGTAAAGGGATTAGTCTTTTAAATGAAATCTCAATAGGAACATGGCTGAGACAATTTACTGTGTAAAATCTGATGTTAATGAATATGTTATCAACATCAGGTTGCCACAGTTAGGGTAATGATGTGGTCCATGAATCTCTTTTGATTTGTTTTTATTTTGTGAAGTTGATTTCCTCCTCCTCACCAATCCTGGTAGTATTTAGGATAAAGCTAAAAGGGACTGTGCTGCAGAGGTACTTAAAAGCTAAGTGGAACAGAGGGTGACTATGACTAATGAGATTAAAAATCCCCAACAGAAATGCTTTATTGTGTATTTTCAGAGTTGTCACATACAGTTAAGAAAATAATCTTTAGAGTTCAATATCATTGAGTTCAGATAAACTTCAAAAACTCCTGGAATGTATGAGTACATAAAATAAATAATCACTCTTGCTTTCTCATTAGAATCAAGTTTCTAAAACACAAACATAAATATTTGTTTCAAATGAGATAATATAAATTGAAATGGGAATGGCATTTGTCACAAACCTTCTACTGTGTTTGTTAAGATGCTGGCTATGCTCATTGCCCTTTGCCTTTGGGAAGGATCTTCTAGAAAGTCCATGGAAACATGGAAAGAACTTGACCTTCGCTTTCTCATTTCAGTTTCAGTAGTTGTTCCCTGTAAAGAGAGTGCTAATGCATTAAATGATTAACTTGAACAACATGATAAACAAGTGACTAAATGGTGATATGGTGAATTTCATGAAATGCATGCATCATGCACTTTCATATTTAACTGGTGATGGCAGATATTGCTGACTTATTGTATCATTAACCTGGAATGCCAAAACTGTTAACCATTCAGTCATATAGCAAAGATTAAATTTTGCTTTCTGATTTCATAATTTTATGAAATATGATATAGTTATGATACAGTTGGTAAATATTTGGACAGATAAATATAACAATTATCCTTATTTATAAACTAGCAGTAAAGCCTAATAATTTAAAAAGCCATATAAGTGATCCAGGCATTTGATTTTGGAGAAGGTAGCGATGTAGTTTTAAGACCATACCAAACATTACAACACACTTAGCTGCCATCTCTTTATCTGGATATAAGACATGGATAATCATTGACAACACAAACTATATTAAAAAACACACACACATGCTTCATGGACAACAGTTTCATCCAGGGTATCAGAGCAATAAGTCATTTAGTTGTGACATAGTCATGCCTCATCATGCTGATTTATTTCCAAGTGAGTGGACAGTGTAAAATGAGGCAACATCTGTTTGGAAATTCCTCATCTGGTTCTACATTCACAAGCACATAAAACACCTTTTTTCACAGACAGTTCTTTTTTGTCAATAATTCATTTGTGTCTCTTCATTTTCATTAGTTTTGAAAAGACCTATATCAGCATTTTTTAGAACAAATATGAGTACTAGAAATTTTAAGGTAACAGTGAAGCTGTCTATTTAAGCACAGTGTTTTTGAAAATATGAACTGAAGCACAGATATATTGAAGAATCAGATGGAAAGATTTATTATACACCCTTGACACTTGAACAGAAGAATTATTTATTTACTTTTTTAAATTCAGTGTGGGTGTATAGCAAATTCTCCAACTGAGGCAGTAAGTATTGTGTCTAATTAATCCTGAGCATGTCAAATAAGTAAGTGCATTCAGGTTTGTGCAGGAGAGTGTCAGGTCTTAAGGTTTAGTTGGTTAGTCTACTAAAGGTATTACAAGATGCAGGTGCATTCACAGCTTGACCAACCAGGAATCATTCTCAAGAGTTCCATTCTGTAGAAACGCTGGCTGGTGCAGCAATAATGGGCCAGCCATGCCTGGACTATTTAAAACTTCCTTACATTGTCATCAGTAGCTGGCTTATCTATTATCACCTCTGGCAGAAGCTGTCCAACAGGCGATGTAGGAACTGAAGGTCCACCAACCAAGGAAACCACACCATTGCAATCCACAGTGCTGTGCATCTTCCCATTTGCTGGAAACACTGCCAGCATCCGGGACGACCTACTGGTCTGGCTTAGGTTACTGTTGCGTCGCTCTCCGTGTCGTCTGGGCACAAACAAGGAATCTCTCCGGCTCTCGTTATCCTCGAAGGTGCTGTGCTCATCATCAGCAAAGTCATTCTCAGATCCCACATCCTTTGCTCGCCCTCTAAAGCTGAAAAGGCTTGTCCTGCTATTTCGTCTTGGAGAAAATAGGGAACCACGGATGCTCAACAAAGACTAAAAGTTTGAAACAAATAAACAAAGCAAAATCATATCATTATAGCCCTTTATAATGTACATTCATTTTACAAGATTGTGTTCAAGGGAATTTCAGCATTTGTAACAGAATATGGCACATTCTTTTAACATTTTAAATGTTGAGCATTTAGATTAAACTGAATTCATTTTGTAAAAGATTTCTAGCCCTGGTATTAAAGAATGGGGAGTTAGAGTGGAACCTACAGACAATGAAAAAATCCCTGAACCATCATTTCGCAAGTACAAATGGAAACACCTGAAAGCATATTGCAGGGAAATTGTGAATATTTGGTGAACATTGGCTGCAAGATCGCAGCAAGGCCACTGTTGTTCTCATTACTCTTTCCTTTCAATTCCAACACTTTCACAGAATTTCAGTAATTCTAAAATTACTTTAACTATTATTCCTGTTCCACCTAGAAGGCACAGTGTTTTTGATGCTTTAAGTTCAGACTTCTGAAATCGGAGTGATGTGCTCTTAAATAAATTGTACCACACCTGATACTTTCAGAAGCGTGCACAATGACTTATAAAGAAGTTGGGGGGAGGACAACATAAAATCGTAAAAACAACCAAGAAGACATTACTGGTCAGCCAGTCCCAAATCCACGTTTTTTTGTTGTTAAAAAGCTGAGGATCATAAAGATCAAACATCAGTAGTCACAGACAAGTACCAGCAAGTACTTAGAGTGAAGATCTAGGGCTCCTGACTTTCAACCCAATGTTCTTTCTATCACACCAA
>PVKS010034517.1:0-20832 GCA_004027875.1 Aplodontia rufa
TCTAATAAAAAAAATTAGGGTTGGATCCACCATATGATCCAGCTATCCCTCTTCTGGGCATTTTCCCAGAGGAGTTAGAATCAGCACATTACAGTGACACAGCAATATCCATGTTCATAGCAGCTCAATTTACAATAGCTAAACTATGGAACCAACCCAGATGCCCCTCACTGGGTGAATGGATCCAAAAGCTCTGGTATATAGATATACAACAAGAGTTCTACTCAGCTATTAGAAACAATGATATTGCATCTATTGAAGGTAAATGGACGGCATTGGAAGAAATCATGCTAAGTGAAGTTAGTTAAACACAGAGAGTCAAGGGCCGAATGGTATCCCTCATTTGTGGAGGCTGGCCCTAAACCCAGGCTCAGGAGTAAACTAGACAAACTCAAGTTTTAGATCCATAGAACAAAAATGCAAAATGTTAATATTTATGAGATACAGTTGCAATTTACTTCATAAGATATTTGAACAAGCTATGCTGCATACCTGTACAAAAATATAAATGTTTAATCCCATTGTCCAATATTTTGAAGAATAACAAGGGATGATAGGAAGGGAGGAGAAGGGGAAGTGTTGGAACTGAGATAAAGCAAGGTACATTCCAAGCAGTTATACATGTCACTGTATATACTATAGCCAGATATATAAAAATGTTCTTCATAGGTATAAGAATTATGTCACTGTATTTGGGTTTTTTAGGAACAATATAGGACCCAGAAGAAAGGCAAGGAATCAGGGGATGGGAGGAGGGAGGTAGAGGGATGTGGTGGTGGGGGATATTAAACAAACTGTATTGCTGAATTGTGTGCATCTAGGAATATGTGACAACTAATCCCAAAATTATGTAAAACTATAATGCATTAATAAAAATAAATTTAAAAAAAAGTAAGAAAAAATCAGTAGACTTTAAGTAAGAGTGATTACCCTCCGTAAGTTGGGTGGGCCTTATCCAATCAATTTAAGGCCTAAAGAGAAAAAACAGTTCCTCAAGGAAGAAGAAATTTTGCCTCCAGACTGGCTTTGGATTTGACCTTCAGTATCAGTTCCTCCCCCTAGGTTTCTAGCCTGCAGGCTTGCCCTTCCGAATTTGAATTTGCTAGTCCCTACAATCTCATGAACCAATTCCTTAAAATAATCTCTCCATATATAAGCATATTGTACTGGTTCTGTTTCTCTGGAGGATCCTGACCAGAGCAGATGGTGTATGTGTTTTTATCAGAGCGCCTGCTCTCTCAGGCTGGGAATAGAAGGTGGACAAAGGTGGGATGGATGTGCAGGCCTAATCTTGTCTCCATCTTGCACTTGAATGAAGGTTCTCATCCAGGTACTGAATAGTGGTCACAGAAATGGGGAAAGATACTGCTAGGAGTTAGTGAGCTGGACCTGGTCCAAAAATAACAAATAACTGCCTGTCCCAGCAGACCAACATCACCCCCATTAACGAACAGTGCTTTCGAGGAAAGGTGAGCCGAGCTGCTGCTCTCTGGAGGCAGCCCTACCGGGAACCAGTAGCATGCTTGTATCATTAAAGATTGAATAGTCCACTACGGTGGAAAACACACTGTTATGAACTATCCTGTCAGGGCAGTGAGTCCAGACAATTCCATGAAGAGCGGGAATATGTAGATAGGCAGTTGGGCCCCCAGTTCCAAGCAGGAGGCAGCCTGAAGCATGCCTGGCTGGGGGGCTATAGGGACCTCCAAGAAAGAGGCCCAGGAGCCACTGCGTCAAAGCTCTCCATGAGCCTCAGTTCCAGAAATCTTTCTGCTACTCTCCAAGGACCATTCCCAACTAGCTCCAAGCCTTCTTGGAAGTGAATGTGGCCTAGTCAGATGTGGTGGCCAGGCACACTGGTCCTTGAGGCCTGGTAGTGACCAGCAGCAATGGTGCCATCAGAGGATAATGTGCCCAGAAGATGCCAACTCCCACAGCATGTAGGAAGATGAGAAAGCCAGAGGAAGGGACTCCAGGCACAAACCCTAGAGCATGCAAGAGGCAGTGTTGGAAATCCTCTCAGTAATAGTTCAGGGACTTGTTTTGAGATGAGTGGACTAATTTCCAGCAGCAAAGCCAGAAGAGACTGGCCATAATAATTTGGGAATAAAAAGGACGGACAGCTCTGTTTGGCTGTCACAGGCTGGCGAACCCTGGGACATGTGGGACTCATTGGGAGAAGTTTCCTTTAATGCTGTCACCCCTCCAGGAACAAGAATGGGGTGGCTTATAAGAGTGGATGGGAGGCGAGAAGGCTATGCAACTGGAAAAGGACGGCATTCTTTCAAGCACAGGCTGGATGATTATATTCCTAACTCATGCCAATCCTAACTCACAAACTGCTGAAGAAACAAAATCCGGTTAAATGTGTTCTTTTTCGCCCTTCTTAAAAATATCAAAAGCTAATATTTTGCAGACGGCTCTATACTGGCCATGCTGGCCAGGCCTTGTGGGGTCCAAAACAAACACACCTGATCTAGATTTGGTCAGCATCAGGAGGCCAGAGAAGCGGCCAAGGAATTAATAGAGGAATCTGAGGATTGTTCTTTATCCCAAAGGGCCTCAATCTGAAATAGCTCTCGCTTTGCAGGAGTTGTGAGCGTGTGGCAAGGAGAAGCTTAGGAGTCCATCCAGCCCCGTAAGAGGAGCTTGATCTGACCATCACTAGAAACGGATCCGACTCCTTCACAGCAACGAATGTTTGTAATCTCTTCTCTTCACAGTCAAGGGTATCATGAGGAGCAGATAGGTGTGACATGTACTTTCTGGTGAGGTCTTTGCTCCGGGGACTGGGATGTTGTCTGCTAGAGACAATATGCTTGACGTAATGGTTTTCTGTGCCACAGAAATTGCAGGAGTCTGTTTTCCATGGATCAATTACATGTTAGCAGACTAATGTCAACGACCTTTTGTGCGTTGTTATTTTAATGATGTGGGGGTGTTTAGTGGAATTGGCATTTTTTACCTAACTATGCAGATACAAGGAGCAAAGAATGGGTGAGCCAAGATCTCGCATAAAGAATGGATCTAAGTAGCTAGATGGCAAGCTGGGCACTTCTAATTCCTAACAGTGTGACATTATCAAAAAGGACAGTGACTTCTAGGAAGCTCTCAAAGTGGCCCATGCCCTTCTTGCAGTTCTTCAACTCACTCTGATTCTTTCAGGTTCAGACTGCACCATTGGCCCCCAGTTTGCCGCCTTCCCTGCCTAGCCAAGTTATTTACCTGGATGCGTCTGCTTATCCTTTATCCTAGTGTGGTTTCTCCCTGAAGCAGATGCAAGGAATTTGGGAAATACTCCCTGGAAACACTGAGAAGCAGGTGGGGAAGTGGAACAGGGAGGGCGGGCAACAAAAGGAACAGTAGCAAGCCAGTTACCATGTGGGCAACCGGAGCACCTTCCCACTGGGGACAGTGGAGGACA
The DNA here is from genome assembly GCA_004027875.1 of Aplodontia rufa. Classification (NCBI taxonomy): domain Eukaryota; kingdom Metazoa; phylum Chordata; class Mammalia; order Rodentia; family Aplodontiidae; genus Aplodontia; species Aplodontia rufa. The sequence goes on from PVKS010034517.1 coordinate 3,425, forward strand.
CACAGCTGAGAATCATCACTCCTTAGGGAAGGAGTTGGGGTGTGCATACACCAACTTTTCAGCAGTCATTGACTGAGGTCTGCTGGGGGTGTGTGGCAGTTCCCCAGTACCAGCCTGCCCCATGTGCATCTCTTGGATTGGCCAGAGAATGCTCTTGGTGGGAGTGGGAGGCGCTAGCAGATGACATCATGCTCCTGTAAGGCACTGTAAAATGTAGGGACATGGGCGGGGCTCTGATAGCTTCTTCCCCATCCTTTATTTCTTGTTCTTCATCCTTCCCTGAAAAATATTACTACTGCCCACAGTTAATATAGTGTCTTACAAACAGAGCTGATTCTTTGGCACCAAAACCAAAGAAGCAGAGGAAATTAAACATTCTAGCCAGGCTGTTGCCTGATTTCTTATAGGCCTGGCTGGTGTTTGGGGGTCTGGTTTGCTTTTCGGGTTGGCAGATGGGGGTGGCTGTAGCAGCCCGTAATTTTGCACTGACCATAATAGAAACCAGACCACCTAGTCCATGGCTCACATTCTGCAGGCTAAGGTGAGCTACTCTCTCACTGGCTACCCCACTTTCCCTTTTGGAATGACACCTTGGAAGTAGGTCTCTGACATCAGAAGCTCCCTTCCACACACATCTTTTATGATGCTGAGCTTTTACTTAGTGCAGGGAGATGTGCTGCTAGGATGCTAAGCGTTCCTTCCACCAGCCCTGGTAGAGGTGGACACCATCTAAGGGCAGGAGGGACTCAAGCTGTTTCAAGGTCGCATCCTAGAACAATGTAAACAGGCCATCCTCTTCAGTCTAGGGCTGTTGGCCTATTTTACATTCTGTTCTGCATCTGGCAGTGCTTTGAAGCAATGTAGGAAGCCAGGAATAGACTGCCTGGCTGTAGGATGAAACACTGCTATGTGGAGAGACTAAAAAATAATCCAACTGTCTTTTAAGTAGAACAGAGATCAGAAAAATGAGGAACATTTATGAAAGTCATAGACACTACTGGCTAGACCAGAAAAGGGGAAACTGTACCACAGATGACCATTTCTGATAAACTGGTCCCAAGTCTTACAAGGATACTTATTTGTGGTGACCTATCACCCCATCAAGAAGACCTGACTGAGAAACCCCTGCTGCCTGGTTTACTAGGGTGCTCTGTGGAGTAGCTGCAGGCACAATCTTCTCAATGAGCTTGGGAGTAACTGGAGGCTGGGATCTCCCCTATGGATCTGTGTTCCCCGCAGGGCATCAAGCCTAATGCACAGTCATTGCTGAATGAATAATCTAAGACCCGGAGTTTCTGCCAGGGTCTGATCACAGATGCCCTTCTCTTCCTATTTGCTTTGTCCACAGTGAGAAAAACTCTGGTAAAAGCTCCTACTGTGTTTGAGATGAGAAAACCCACCACCACCTGTATTCTCAACCCACGCGTAAGGCATATTTTCTAGAGAAATTAAAAGAAAATTCTGTCTTCTAAATAAGATTCATTTCAAAATTACAGCTGAGGTGTGTGGTTTAACCTTTCCTCCTGTCTTCTCTCCTTGATGGACTTAGAGTGTTTTGTCCCCCCACCCCACACAGTGGAACCCAGGGCCTCACAATGCTAAGCACTTGTGCTACCACTGAGCTACATCCACAGCCACTTCTATGAGTTTTGACACATACAAGGATCTGCGTGGCCACTTTACAACCAAGATTCCCAACAGTGCTATTGCCCCCACCCTTCTTCCTGTCCATTTGAAGTCACGCCCTCCTCCATCTTCTGCTCTTCCTCAGAGTGTCATACAAATGGAATCTACTGTAGATGGCTTTGTAAGACTGGCTTTCACTTGGCCTCTTGGTACAATGCATATGAGATCAACCACGTGACCGTACGTGTCAAAGGTTTGTTCTTTTCACGGTGGGGTAGTATTTTAAGGTATGAACCAGTTATCCATTCACTCACTGAAAAAAGGGCTTTTGGATTGCTTTCAGTATCTGGTGATTTTGAAGAGAACTATTATAAATATCTGTGGATTGGTCTTTGTGTGAACTTAAGTTTTCATTTCAGTAGGGTAGGTAGATAAGTTGTATATGTTTATGTTTAGCTTTATAAAAAACTGCCAAATTATTCTGTGTCTATATCATTCCGATGAGCAATGCGAGATTTCCAGTTGGTGGAAATTGCCAGCACTTCTGTTTGTCAGTTCAAAACAATAAACAAATTAAAGCTATTCCAGAATGGGCACTGTACTATTTCAGGATTGTTCTAGTTCACAGTTCTCTTGTGCCTATGATGTTGAACACTTTGATGCAGGCTTTTGCTACGTTAGATCCTCTTCGGTGAAGCATCTATGTCTTTTGCCTCCCCGAACCTTTTTAAAATAAATGAAGTTTGTTTTTAAGTGTTGAATTTTGAGAGTTTATTTTTTTTATATTCTGCATGCAAGTCCTTTATCAAACATGGCACTTAAAAATATTTTCTTCCAGTCTATCGCCTGTTTTTTTAATCTCTCAATAGTGTCTTTTACAGGACAGAAATTTTTAAAATCTGATAAATGTAGTTTATCACTTTTAAAATTTGTGGATTGTGCTTTCAATATGATATCTAAGAATTTGTTGCCTAACTCTGGTCATGAAGAGCTTCTCCTATGTTTTCCTCTAACTTTCATTGTTCTACATTTTCCATTTGGAACTCTGATCTGTTTTGACTTGATTTTTGTAAATATTACAAGATTAGATTGAGGTTTTTTATTTATTTACTCGTGTATGGATGTTCAATCGTTTCAGCATCACTTGCTGAAGAGATTATTTTTCTCTTCATTGCTTTGGCACTTTATGGAAAATCAATGAGACTTAAAGGTGTGGACTCTGCTCTGCTTCACTGATCTACAAGTCTATACTTCTGCAAGTGTTAGCACTGTCCTGATTATAGCAGCTTATCGTTAGTCTCAGAATCGGGTGGTGTGATTCCTCCAGCTTTATTCTTCGTTTATAAACTTGTCCTGGCTAGTCTAATTCCATTGTCTCTCTAAATGAATTTTAGAATTATCTTCTTATAGCTATAAAATTTCTGCTGGGATTTGGATTAGATTTGTGTTAGATCTAATGATCAGTTTAGAGGGATTTGACATGTTTCCTTTATTGAGTTTTCCAGTCGATGAACACAGTGTGTCTCCATTTATTTTTGATTTAATTCATTAGAGTTTGGTAGCTTTCAGCATAGAGATCCTCCACATGTTCTTCTAAGTTTAGACCCAGGTATTTCTTCTTTATTTTGGGGAACTATTATAAATTATATATTAATACTTAGCTAATATATGCATATGTAAGTACATAAAATGTATTAAGTACAATGATATATTTAAAAGTAAAAAGTAATAAATATTTGTATTTGGTTATTATTATGATTTGGATCTGTTTTTTTTCCAGAAATTTATTTGTTGAACAATCACACAAGCTTCTGACAAAATAATATAATATATATATGTAGATTCTGAAAAATTAGATTTACCCCCAAAAGCCTCCCCAATTACCTACCCTTATCCCTCCCCTCCCCTTCCCAAAACATTTGGATCTTAAATGTCCCCTCAAAGCTCATGTGTTTGTCCCCAGTGGACAGCACAATTAGGAGGTGATAGAAACTTTAGGAGGTGGAGCTTAGTTAGAGGAAGTAGGTCATTGGAGACATGGTGTTGAAGGGAATGTGGGGACCCTGGCCCTGACCTCTCTCTCTGCTATCTTGTCATGAGGTGGGCAGCTTTGTTCCACTGTGTGACCTCTGCCATGATGTTCTGCATTGCCGCAGGCCCAAAAGCAGTGGAGACAGCCAACCGTAGACTGAAACCTGTGAGACTGAGTCAAAATAAACCTTCCCTCATTTTAAGCTGTTTATCTCAGGTATTTTGTCACAGTGACACAAGTTGACTAGCACAGTTACTAATTGGTCATTACTAGTATACAGAAACAACCAATTTTTGTGTGTGGACCTTATATTCTATGACCTTGCTAAACTTCTTTTTTTGTAGATTATTGAATTATCTAAGTAGACAAACGTGTTGTGAATGAAGAGGAACAGCTTAACTTTTTACCTTTAAACTCTAGGCCTTTCACATATTTTTCTTGCTTAATTGCACTAAGACTTTCAAAGCTATGTTAAATAGGAGTGGTGAGAGTTGACAAGCTTGTCTTGCTGCCAGTCCTGAGGAAAGGCATTGCCATTGAACTGTAATTATGAAGTCAGACATATATATATTAGAGAGAGAGGGACAGTGAGAGAGACAGAGAAAGAGGGAATCAGAATCAATTTTTATTTAATTTTTTCACATGGCTTTCATTGCTCTGGCACTTAGTTGTGTTCTCAGTGCTGGGGTTTGAACCTGTGTCCTTGTGCACGCCAGGCAATTGCCATAACTTGCTGATCCTCCACTCCAGCCCAATCAGCTATAGTTTTTAATAGATCATATTTCTAGTTTGCTGAGAGTTTTGATTGTGAATAAATGCTAAATTTTATATAAGTGCTTTCCTGCATCAATAGACAGGCTTATGAGGATTTTCTTCCTTGTTCTTTTTAGCATGGTGGATTATATTGTTTGCTTTTTAATACTGTAAAGAATTATATTCCTGAGAAAGACCTCATCTAGTCATGGTGTATCATTCATTTTACACATTGCTGAGTTAAATATGCAACATGATATAGTTAGATTAGTTAATAATCATTATATTTAAAGTAGCAATCTAGATTGTAGACAGCATATAGTTGGGTTTTAAAAAATTTCTTTTGCCAATCTCTGCCTATTTTTGAGTGTATGTTTATGTTTATGGGGAGTTTTAATATATGGTTTCCTTGTAATGTCTTTGTCTGACTTGGGATCAAGGTAATACTGACTTCATAAAATGAGTTGGGAGGTATTCCTTCTTTAATTTTATGGACTAGGTTATGTAGAATTGGTGTTAGTTTTTAAAAAAAAAATTGGAAAAATCCTTCAGTGAAACCATCTGGGCCTGGAAATTTCTTTTTTGGGAGAATTTTAAATATGAAGTCAGTTTCTTCATTAGATACAGAAACATGTTATCTGTTTCTTCCTGTATGAGTTTTTGGTAGTTTATGGCCTTGAAGAAATTTGCTCACTTTATCTAAATTGTTAAATTTATGTAAATAACTTACCATCTTCTCTAATCCTTTCAAGGTCTGTAGTAATAGCCTCTCTTTCATTCCTGATACACTTCTTTGTGTCTTCTCTCTTTATTTGTTTGTCAACCTGATTAGATGCTTATCATTAGTAACCATCTTTTCTAAGAACCAGATTTGGTTTCATTGATTTTCTTTGTTGTTTTTCTCTTTCCAGTTTCACTGAGTTGTTCTTTTCCATATTAATTTCCTTTGTAGCTATTGGAAATTATTGGAATTATTTGGCTTGCTATAGAATTATTTTGCTCTTCTTTTTTTTTCTAGTTTCTTAAGATGGAAGCTAGACTTACTGATTTAGACTTTTTCTCTTTGCCATCGTCAGTGCTAAATCCTGTAAGCTTCCCTGTATCATTACAATTATAATCCATGTACTTCAATGGGTTTTATTTTTATTTTCCTTCAATTCTAAGTATTTCTAATGTGTTGAAACTTGCTTTTGACTCATAGGTTTTGGAACTGTGTTGCTTAATTTCAATGTGTTTGGAAATTTTCCATTATTTTTCTGTTGGCGATTTCTAGTTTGATTCCATTATCATCAGAGAACATATATTGGGTTTAAGATTCTTTTAAATATGTTAATGTTTGGTTTATGAGCTAGTATAAGGTATGTTTTGGTGAATACTTCATGTACATCTGAAAACAATGTGTATTCTGTTATTTGGGGGTAGAATGTTCCATAAATGATAATTAGATCCAATTGGTTGTTTGTGTTATTCATTTGTTCTAAACATTTATTAATTTTCTGTGTACATATTGATTGCTAAGAGAGCATTTGAAGTCTCCAACTATCATGGTGCATTTGTCCACTTCTCCTTTTAGTTGTATCAATTTTTACTTCATGTATTTTGAAGTTCTGCTATTAAATGCATGCACATTGAGGATCCTTAGGCTTTCTTGGTGAATTGTTCCTTTAATTATTTCGTCATATTCCTTTTTGCCCTTGGCAATTTTCCTTGCTCTGTAGGCTACTTTGTCTGATATTAATATAGCTATTCTGAATTTCCTTTGATTGGTATTTGCATGGTGTATCTTTTTCTGTACTTTGCTTCATTCTACCTATATCATTATATTTAAAGTAGGGGTCTTGTAGATAGCGTATTTTTTTAAAATCAATTTAGTTTATCTCTGACTTTTATTTGGTAGGTTTGGACTGTTTTCATTTAATGTAATAGATGGTATGTTAGATTTAGGTCTATCAATTTTTTTTGTTTTCTGTTTTTCATTTCCCATTTTTCTTCTTTTAAATTATACAAATGTTTGTAGTATTCATTTAAATCTATTGATTCAGTTTTTGATTATATTTCTTTGTATTGTGTTTTTGGTGATTGTACTAGGTAGTACCATATTCATGTCCAATTTTTCAAAGTGCACTTGGAATTAATATTTTACCACTTAAAAGAATGTGGAAATCTTACCAACATATAGGTCCCTTTACCTTCTCCTCTTACATGGTGTGGTTGTCTTACTTATAATTTGTATATACATTGAAAACTCACTCAGACAATAAGTTTTGCTTAAACAATCAACATTTAAAGAAGAACTTAAGAGGAGGAGTGACTTTTATTTTACTCAAAAATATATGAGTTCTGCTGGTTTTCCTTTAAGCCTGATAGTCTAAGCTTCCTCCTGGGATTATTTCCTTTCCATCTGAAGAATTTTCTTTAATGTTTCTCTTAAAGCAGGCTAACCATTGACAAATTCTCTTAATTTTCCTCCCTATGATAATGTCTTTAATTCATCTTCATTCATGAAGGATATTATTGGTGGATATAAGATTCTGGATTACCATTTCTTTAGTTTTAGCACTTTAAAAAAATGTTATTCTACTCCCATCTGGTCTCCAGATTTCTGATGTGATATCCACAGTCATTTAAGTAGTTTTTACCCTGGCCATGTCAAGATATTTTTTCTTTATTTTTTAAAAAAATTTTATTAAGCTGTATATGGGTATAGATTTCTTTGAGTACATTTTTATCTTTCATCGAATTTGGGAAGTTTTCATTCTTTATTTGAATACTTCAGCACTTGATCTTAGCCAAAAGGCTGCAACTTTTCCTGTAACATACTCTTTGTTATCTCCTTCTGGGAATCTGGTGACACAAATGTTAGATAATTTGTTGTTGTCTCACATGATCCAGAAGCTGTGTTCATTTTCTAAAACCAGTTTTATTGGGATAATTCTCATATCACAAAATTCACCCATTTATAGTATAAACTTCAGTGGCGTTTAATATATCTACAGAGTTATAAACTATCTCCATAATTAGATTTTAGAACATTTTGCCATCCCCACAAGAACAGCCCTCCCTATTCTTGTTTCCCAGCTTTAGGCAACCACTAATCTGATTTCTGTGTCTGTATATTTGCAAGTTCTGAACATTTCATAAAAGTGAAATAAAATATTATGTGGTCTTTGTGATTGTCTTCTTTCACTTAGCATAGTATTTTTAAGTTTTGGGTGAACCTGCAGTACTATATATCAGTATTTTAAAGCATGCTTTTAAGAGTTGCTTGCAGTCTTTGATAATTCCAATACTGTGTCATCTCAAGACATTTTTAAACTGTCCTTTCCCTTGTGAGTTAAGATTTTCTTGGTTCTTCTTATGCCAAGTAATTTGGATCACATCCTGAACATTTTCAGGATCTTATTTCAGTCCTAAGAAGACTAACTGATATTTTAGTTTTACTTTTTGGTTTGTTTTAGCAGACAACCTAGTTAGACTCAGGTCACAAATTTAAATGAGCCTTCTTTGAGCTGTGATTCCAAAATCAGTTCTTCTTTCAGATCTGTCCCCTGAGTGCACCGCGGGTTGGTCTACCACATAGCTCAGTTTTCAAAGCTAGAGGCTGTCTCTTCAGATCTGTTCAGCATGAAGGTGAGCCTGGGAGTTTATTTAAATAACTTTATGGGATCACTGTCTTGATCTTGATCTTCCTCTGCTCTGTGATCTACCAGAACATTCTGGCTCCCTGAGGCCTTACTCCTATCCTCTCAACAGACAGCCAGGTCTGCAGTCTTTCCATTCTGCCATGAGATTCCTGTGAACATCTCTACGTCTGAGCCAAGCGATGGGAGGATGGGGTGATGGGGATGGGGTAATGGTGGTGGGGAGAGCACGGAGGGCTCTTTCCATGTCTTTAGTCCCATGGCTTCCTTGGTCAGAGCCCCCAGAGAATTTCCTGGGGGTGCCAGTCAGGTGGTACTTTGAATTCTGGTCTCTTCCTAAGCTGACCGCCATTGTTTACTTTTCAGACATCTTGGAAAGCTGCTCCATGCATTCCATCCAGGCTTTCAATTGCCTTTGGTGGGTGAGACAGGATGGAGTATGATCACTCCACCTTGTCCAGAGCCAGAAATCCACACTGTTTTTCTATTACAAGCATATGTCCATCTCTCTGGCCAGTTGTGCAGCTAGGACTGAACAATCTCATCTGCAGTATTCGCTTCATTTCCTTTCTCACCAGATGGGCAACTCAATCTTCTTTCCTCAGCCCATTAGCCTATTCTGCCATACTGTACCTAATGCCTTCTCAAACCTCAGACATTTGATTCACCCACCAGACTGGTTCTCATCTCTCCCATTATGTGCTTTCTGCTCTTGCCTCGAGAGCCTTTGGATCTGCCTCACATTAAATTCACATTACAGAAACTCTAACAGCTTGAGCGTAGGTGGTGTATGTCAATACTTTCTATATTCACATGATGTTTTTGTAATTTTAACTTGTATAAAATTAAGGCATTTTCATTAAACCAAGGAACAAGACAAGAGAGGCTGTTGCTATTATTAGTTACTAGTGACCCAGAAATTATAGTGAAGGCAATAAGGCAAGAAAATAAAACTAAGGGTAAATATTGAAAATGAGTTTTCTTTTGTGAATGCAATATGATTGCATTCCTAGAAAACTCAAGAAACTATAGAGAGAAAAACGTCCACTAGAAAGAGAACTTGGTAAGATGGGAAGGTAGAAGGAAAACATATCACTTTTTAAAAATACATTTTTTTTTCTACCCAGGGAGTGGAAAAATATAGCATTCAAAAAAGCATCAAAATTATAGTACACTTAGGACATGATCCCACTCCAAGGATTCCTGGTATTCTTTTCCGAAGACTGGCATATTGGAGCAGGTGGAACAAACCTGCCTTGTGGTCTGTTTATGTGTGGTGATGTGCAGAGCTGAGAATGGTTTTTACATTTTTTATAAGGTTGGAAGAGAATTAGAAGGAGGAGGAAAAAGGAGGCCAAATGCAGCCCACCAACACTAAGATATTTACTATCTGTCCTTCACAGAATAAATTTACATAGAAGTAAAGGCACCAGCATGTAAGAATACATGTGCAGTAGAGTTTACCGCAGCATATGTTGTATAGAAAAAAATAATGGAAGTAAAGCAAATTCCTGCCAGCTGACAAATGATGGAATGTGTTGTGGTATACCCATTCCACACAACATTATGCAGCCACTGAAAGGCATGGATTATACCCACGCCAGTGGATCTGGAGGAATTTCAAAAACATTTGTGGATACACACACACACACACACACACACAAACACACAGAGTGGGGGGCACATTTTACATATATTAACACAAAACAAGATGCACAAAAATCTACATAATATGATTTTTTTTATAGACGATCAGCCTGCTGCCCCATGTAAACCTGTGCATGCTACATCAGCATGGAGAAAGGTTTGAAATGTTAGGAGAAGGGGCATCGATATTTTTGTTTGCCTCTGGGTATGCCTGAGAGGTTTTTGAATGCCAGTAAGGAGGAGAGAGACTCGCCTGGAGCTGTGGCTTTATAATGCAATCTTCACTACTCATTACCCAGAATTCTAATGTATAAGTAGCCAATTTCCGGTTGGCAGACCACTGCCAAATCTGCTGTTTCCCTCACTACCAAACCGTCCCGGTCAAAGGTGTTCTCTCATTTGGAATCAGAATCCTTGGGTTCTTTGGTAGTCGAGTAGCTTTGTGGCTTTGGCAGCAGTAAGTCCACACTGACTCTGAAGTCCTTCATTTGCAATCCTCCCTCCCGCAGTGACAGCAGCAGCCCTGTACATGTGTCTCCTAACAATGTTTTGGTCAACTGCATATATGAGAGTAGTCCCATAAGAGTATCTGGCCTAATTCCACAGTAGGTGTCTTATGTGAGTCCACTGCATGAGGTTCACACAATATTGAAATTGCCTGATGATGCACTCCTCAGAATTTATCTGCATCATAAGAGATGTGTGATTGTGTGTCATTATTGTCTTGTTGCAGACTTTCCATGAAGGGACAGTCAAGTCCCAGTCAGCGGCTGCTAGGTCAAGGGCTTTCCCCAATTTGGTTCTTCCCTCTGTGCATAGGGGACCTGAGCTGCTAGCTGTTGGAGCCCTTTCTGCATCATGCTGTCACCCCTCTCATGGAAATTAGAGAAGTTTTTTTTCTAGTATCTCATTGGGGTGATGAGAAGTGGTACCCTTTATAATTCTCCCCTTTGATGTATTTTTTTTCCACTTTACTTCAAGGAATACATCAGCTCACAACCTTCAACATGGACCTGGCCTTGTTTTTCACTGCTGGTGCAAGCAATTAATAAACTTTATGTGTTCAAAGCCTCTTGCCTGTTAGATTTATTTGGTACATTAGCCATTTCTGTAGTCATTCCTTAATTATTTGTTTATGCTCTTCAACAGAAGGGAGTACCCAAGGACCCTAGTGTTTGCTAATGAGTTGCTGGATACTGCTACGTTCCAATTGTTCATTAGGAGGTCTTCTAGACTTCAGCATCATCTCAACATGTGTTAATAAGTTGTTTTGCAAATCACTATTAAATTTTAAAAATATTCAAGCATCATTAACGATTCTTCAATAAAGATTATATTAACAAAATCAGTCTTTACCTCGTTACAAATTTAAATTTTCAGCAGTAAAATCATCAAACTGTGGTCTGGCAAAAGGTTTAACTATCTGTATAAGGGAGTCGTTTATTCATGTAGTGGTTACTGGCTACAAGACAAGTGATCTGAAATCACCATGTCCGCATTTGACCATTATGTTTTAGTGGCAATCTGTGCCATGTGACCAAGGTCACTTTGATTCTCTTCCGTGGGACAGTATTATGCTGAGGTTCTCCCAATTCAATAGAACTTCAGAAAAGAGGACAGCAAACAAACCAATTTTATCCATGACCTTTTTTGAAAAATAGAGAACAGCCATTGTCCTAGGGATCTTCCAAAAATCTTAAGTGAAAATGAGAACAAGTGTCACACTGGAAGAAAACATCTGCTACATATTCCATAGACAAAGGCCCAATATCCAGAGGACACAAAGGGCTCCTACAAATCAAAAAGAGAAATCCAACCAACCAATCAGCAAAGAAGATGAGATACATGCAAAGGCACTCAATTCCACCAGCTGTTCAGGAAATGCAAATTAAAACAGTAATGAAATACCATATTTTTTGTTCTCCAACTGGCAAAAACTAAAATGGCTGATATTATCATGTATAAGCAAGAATGCAGGAAAAGGGTACTGTCCCACAGTGATGGGAGTATAAACCAATGAAACCCCTTGGGCGGGCAACTGGGAAGTACTCATGAAAATTAAAAATACACTGTTGTTCCTTTCAATTTTACTTCTTGGCATCTATCCCAAAGAAATACATTTGTACACAAAAGTGCATCCCTCATTCATGACAGAAAAACTGGGAAAAAGTGAAATGTTTGTTATAATGGAGGAGGAGTTCAATAGGTTATATATTTTTTTACCCTCAAAAATGGTAAGGCTGGAGCTGTGGCTCAGCCTTACATGTGTGAGTCTGCGGGTTCGAACCCCAGCACGACATACACAACGAAGGCCACATGAAAAACTAACTAAAAATTGACAGTCTTTCTCTCTCCCCCCCTCTCTCACTGTCCTCTCTTTAAAAAAATGGTGGTGGATAGAAGTGTACTCACTGTTAAATAAGAAAATCAAGGGATAGAACAACATGTATATTGTGAAACAAAACAAGATATCTTTGTAAATTGTCTATCTTCCATCTATGTGTCTATGTTTTCAACTATCTACAAATGTACAGAAGTGCATGGAGGGAGTTATATGAAACTTAAAAGTAGCTACTCCCCTCTGGAGAGGAGACATGGTTGACACTGGGAAAGCAAACAAAAGGGAGCGGTTACATTTCTATATATATGTGATGAATAGTCTCTCCGCCCATCCTTGGTTTTGTTTTCTGAGGTTTCAGTTCTAAAAAATATTAAGCGGAAAATTATAGAAATAAACAATTTGTAAATTTAAAATTATGTGTTGTTCTTCTGTCTAATGAGATGCGGGCTTGTGCTGGGCTGCTTTGTCCCACCCAGGATATAAATCATCCCTTTTCCCTGTGTATCCCTGTTGGGTACGCTATCTTCTCATTAGTCACTTAGTGGCAGTCCTGGTTATCAGATAAACTGTTACAATACTGCAGCACTTGTGTTCAAGTAACACCTTAAAGGGCTAAGGAAATACGAAAAATCTTCCCTGACCATGTGCCTGCCACGACTGTTGCACTCCTTGAGAGAACATCTAAGGATCTCAGACCTCTCGGTGGGTTTGGCTCATCACAGGAACTTAGAGGCAGTCACTTAATCTCAACCAAACCCTTCCTCCCCTTTGGGATCTGATCAGTCCTTGTGGGGATGAACTGTCCTTGAAGGGATCACTAGGTCTTGCAGGTTGTTAAAATGGAGCTTTCGTTGTTCTAAAGTGTATTTCAAGAGCCCCGCTGGGAATAAGATTCTGGAGTCTCACCTTGGAGAGGACACTGTACTCAGGACTTCCCAGTCAAGATCCTGAAAAGCTGCCCTGGGATTCCCCAGCTACATGACTTGAGGTGTTGGTGTTCCACCCAGTCTGGTGATGTGTTTTCTTCTTTTTCTCTCTTGCCTTTCACTTTTGCTTTTTTTTTTTTTTAAAGAGAGAAGGACAGTGAGAAAGAGAGAGAGAGAGAGAATCAACTTTTATTGAGTTTTTCACATGACCTTCATTGCTCCGACACTTAGTTGTGTACGTGGGTGCTGGGGTTTGAACCCATGTACTTGCGCATGCTGGGCAAGCGCCGTAACCGCTGAGCCACCGCTCCAACTCTCACTTTTGCTTTTATACTATTACTAAAATAAATTCTACCTTGTGTAAAGAGACTGTCTTTATTGTCTATCAGATTTGACCTGCCCAATTCAGCAGCTGCAAACACGCAATGCTTTGATGTTATGAACCTCATTTTACTTAATGAAGGCCCCAGAATGCAACTTGGATAAGCCAATGAGAAGCCAGGATGTGCTTCCTTTAATTATCCTGTGTCCTTAAGAAAAGAAGGGTAATACAGCACAATAAGATCTTTTGAGAGGGAGAGAGACCACATCCACAGAACTTTTATTAAAGCATATTGATTGTTCTACTTTGTTATTAGTTACTATTGTTAATCTCTTCCTATTCCTAATTGAAAAATTTAAACTTTGTCATAGGTAGGTACATGTAGAAAAAAGCATTGGTACATGGAGGGTTCAACACTATCCAGTTTCAAGATCCACTGGGGATCTTGGAAGGCATCACCCACAGAGAAGGGGAGGGTCTACTGTTTCAACACACTCAAGAATCACTTGTGGAATTAAAAGGTGGTGAAAACCATCCTCACCCCAAGCATCCAGGACTTCAGATTGGAGGAGAGATCCCAGGTAGGAAGACTCACCTTCCCCTGGCTGATCGTCTTTTCCCGCCCTCCAGGAAGCTCTCTGCATCCTTCCTTCATTATCTGCCTGGGAATAAAGATGGAGGAAAGGCTTCCTTCACCAGTTCCTTTTCCTCATCAACTTGAACTTAGTGAAGATATGTGACCTTTCCTGGCACCTGGACAGTAGTGGCCTAATGCCTCCTTCTTGGTTGGGCTGTGAGTTTTCCTGACATCTGACTAAGGCACTGACTTTGGAGACCAACAGAAATGCAGTACTGGCTCCACCCCTTATTAGCTGTCTATTATTGGGCCTGTTTGTTAATCTCCCTGAGATTACAGATTTCTTCATCTGTAATGAGGGAACAGTGGCAGTACCTCTATGAAACTAACCATTTCTATTACAGTGGCGACTCTCTCTCCTTGACTCTTGCTGCTGAAGTCTGTGTTTAGATGCAGGATGGCTGCCCACTGGCTTCTCTGTTTACTCCCAGTCCTTTCAGGCAATCCCTTCCAGTTCCGGCCAAACATTGATGCAGACTTTGGGAAGACCCCATGGAACTCCTAGTTGTTCTGTCCCTGACCACCTGTTCAGCCTCACTCAGACAGCTGCCAGAGCCTGTTGCCACCGTGTTGGGCTTTTGCTCCTCGGCTGCCTGATTAGCGATGCAGCCTGGATGAGCCTGGGCGCATCTCTGCTTTCTAAATGCTGTCCAACAGCGGACATCTACCTGCCAGAAGGGGAATGCTGAGTGACGTGCATATGTTTAGGATGGCTTAAATAAGTTGTGGTGCAGACTATGTGACACAGTGGACCTGGCCCAAGGGGTCATGTTACTATGTGATGCTAGTAGCTAATGAGGCCGTCTCTACCCGGAGAGAAGCGATTGCTGTGAGAGGAGGGAAATCTCAGCCTTGCACGTTCTCTGTCTTTGAAAGATACCGGTGGATTTCAGCAAGAGACTCATCAGTATTTTCAGGGTGGTCAGCCATAGACGCAGCAAATCCTTGGCTGCTTGTAGCTATTTCTGGTTAAATTAAAGTGATTGTGATTCCCCATTCATTTTTTCTGACAAAGCCCCTGCCCCACTTCTATCCCAGCTACAATTAATCCCCTTTAATCAATATAAGACAACTAAATAAATTTTTCCTCCTTAGAAACGAAGTAACATATTTCCAACTATTTTCCTGGGCAGATTAGTAAGCTGAGCCCAGCTCACACTACTGATTGTAGAGTCACTTTGCCTTAACGGAGTACTGAACCTGGAGAGACTGCTTACTTACAGAAGTGGCCCTGTTCCCTTGGCATCCACGAGCTGCCTGGTTTATGTAGTTGACACTTTTACATAATAATATCTGCTGGCAAAGTTGTTTTTGAAATACATGAATGAAAATTATCATGTTGAGGATGAACATTACTGCTTTGATGAGATTAGAAGACATCAGCCTCCTTCTGAAAATATGAAATGAGTCTTCTCTGAGGGGAAGAAATTTTGTTTTAAGGCATTTCATTAAAATGAAAAAGGTTTTGGGAAAATGGTCATTCAAAGTGATTCAACTTATAGGCTCTGCTTATACCATATTACACAATAAATCCTAAATGGGTTGAATGTGAAAAATGGAACACAAAAACCCTATAAGGATATTTAGGAAAGTATTAAGAAGATACTTGGCAATGAGCAACTCCTTGTTATTACCGTTACCGTGACCATACCTAAGTGCAGAAGCAACGGAGGAAGTCATAAAAGACAAGATCGATGTATTTGAGTATATAAATACAATAAAATGAAAACCCTGTAATTGATAAGGCACTGCACAAAGCCTAGTCATTATTGTTGGCAAAACAATGGGGTGATGATAAGGTGCTTCTTTTTAAATATAATTTAATTTTTTAAATCAGTGTACCATAGTTAGATACAATATTGAGATTCATTTTGATGTAATCATACAAGCATGGAATATAATCTGCTCCACTTTAGTCCCCAGTCTTTCCCCATTCCCTCCTCACCTCCCACCTCCTGTTATCTTTTCTCTACTCTACTGGTCTTCCTTCTATTTATTTGTAGTCTTTTAAGTCAGTACTTTATAGATATGAATAAAGGCGAAATTCACTGTGTTATATTCATATCTGTACATAGCATGATTGGGTTCATTTCATTCCACACTTTCTCTTTTTTCCCGTCTCTCCTCTGCCACTCAATCCTCGTCCTCTGCTCCACTGATTTCCCTTCTATTTTTATGGAATTTCATCCCCTTTCCCCACTTATTTTGGTTTAACTTCAGCATATGAGAAAACATTCTCAATCTTTGACTTTCTGAGTGTGGCTTATTTCCATTAGCATGATGTCCTCCAGTTCCATCATTTACCAGCAAATGGCATGATCTCATTCTTCATGGCTGAGAAAACTTCATTGTGTGTATATACCACATTTTCTTATCCATTCATCACTTGAGGGGCACCTGGACTGGTTTTGTAACTTGGCACTGTGAATTGTGCTATTAAGAGTGAAGTGGCTGTATTGTTACAGTATGTTGATTTTGGTCTTTTAGATAAATACCAAGGAGTGGGAGGGCTGGATCTTGTTGTGGTTCCATTCCTGGTTTTCCAAGGAATCTCCGTAGTACTTTCTAGAGTGGTTGCACCAATCTGCAGTCCCACCAGCAATGTATGAGTGTCCCCTTTTCCCTACATCCCCACCAACATTTATTGTTACTTCTATTCTTGAAAATTGCCATTCTGACTGGAGTGAGATGAAATCTCAGTATAGTTTTAATCTGTGTTTCTTTAATTGCTACATATGTTGAACTTTTTTTTCATATATTTGTTGACCCTTTGTATGTCTTCTTTTGAGACGTATTTGTTTAGTTCCTTTGCCCATTTATTGATTGTTTTTTGTGTGTTTTTCATGGTAAGTTTTTTGAGTGCTTTGTAGATCCTGGATATTAATGCCCTACCTGTGTAGCAGGTGGTAAAGATTTTCTCCAATTCTTTAGGCTCTCTCTTCATGCTTTTGATTGTTTCTTTGCTGTGAAGAAGTTTTTTAATTTTTTTTTTCGGTACTAGGGATTGAACCCAGGTATGCATAACTGAATATCAATATGTTTTTGCACCCTAAACTTTAGGACAATGTGGGAGAAATGGATATCTAATTCCTTCTATAACCAGGTGGGGAAAAGATGTTGATCTGCATTTCAACCACTTTGTCTTGGTGATTCCAGAAAAATACTCATATCAAAGTAGTTTTGATTTGCATTTCCCTGATTTCTAGAGATCTTGAACATTTTTTCATATATTTGTTGGGCATTCTTAGTTTTTCTTTTCTTTTTTTTAATTTTTTATTTTTGAACAACCTTACAAGATTTTAACAAAATAATATAAAATGTGTATAAAATGTGTATATATTCTGGATATTGCAATTATCCCCAGGAGTGCCCCCCTCCTTTATCCCTCCCTTCCCCTTCCCATTATAACTCTAAAAAAGTATTAGATTGTAAAGCATTACATCTTATCTGGATTTAACTCATGTTACTAGACCAACTTTCTCA
>PVKS010034518.1:0-20821 GCA_004027875.1 Aplodontia rufa
CTTTGGAGATGATGACATCTGAGTTAAAGTATGCGTACTTTTCTAAGCTGAGTGGAGTGTTGCAGAAAGGAGATGTTGCAGGTAGAAGTGACAGCCTATGCCAGGCTGAGAACAGAGAAAGAGCAAGAGTTGAGTGCGGTCTAGCCCAGGGCAAGGCAGAGGAATGATAATGAAGGGAGATGGAAATGTAGGTGTCATTTAAAGAAGAGGGACATCAGCTTAGCCAACGTGAAGCCACCATGTGCCCTGAAGGGCTCCCCACCCTCAAAGGGAACTATTGGATTATGAAGAATGAAAGAATGAATGATCTATATGATACTTGACACTTACAATGCTTTTGTAATATATTTTACTTAAAATATGGGGAAAATTATTGTGCTTTACAAAGTGAGTTTAAAAAATTCTCTGCACATGACATCATCCGTGGAACCTGACTCCATTCTGTCAGGAAGCATTTCATATGTAGTAGTAATTCCATGAGAGACAGAAAAAGAGAGTCAATGTGAGCCAAGGAGCCCCCCTGGCTTCTGCTCCCTCCATAGCCAGCCAACAATCCAAGGGCATGCTGTGAGATTGGTGGCAAGGTACTTTATGTTTCTCTACTACCTTTTCAGGAAATCCAGCCTGCCTCTTGTCCTTGAAAAGTCCCTAACTCTATTGATAGCTAGCAGCTAAGAATTGGGGTCTCAAATCTGCATTGAAACAGAGGCCATTTAGCTTAGCACAGTGGATGAAGTTAATGCTCGGCAGTCAGTCCCTTCTCAGTCCAAATCCACACAACTTCACTCAGCAGCTGTGTGACCTTGAACAAATTGCCTAAACTCCCTGAACCTTAATTTCCACATATACAGGCAGAGCTTGTTTCAGCCTAGCCAGGGACAGCACAGACTTATGCCTATTGCCCTGAGGTGATTATTACGAGGACCTCCTTTTATTCTCAAAAGTGTTCCAGTCTGGATGACAAACTATTTGACTCCTTTATGCATCTATCCTGCCAATTGTTTACAGTTGCTATGCAACTGAAATGCAATAACATTAGGACAATTTATATGGCAAGTGTCATAAAATGCCACTAACTAACGTAAACAGTAGAAGAATTTGTGGTTTACATAACAGAAAATTATTATTTTTCAATTCAAGTCCAGGGCTGTGGAACTTATGTTTTATATTATTGTCATTGGTAATAATAGGCATATCATCACTGTCACCATCACCACCACCATCAACATCACACTTCCTCTTCTTCTTCCTAAAGTTAGTGACTGTGAGCATGGCAGGGTAAAACTGACCTGGGGTTTGGAGCCAGAAGATTCCTAGCTTCCCTGAATCGAGTTCCCTGGCCACACATGTAGCTTAGGCTTTTGTAAGGACCAGATGGGGTGTGGAAGTTCTCTGCAAACACAAGAGTGGTGAGCAAGGGGAAAGGATTTCAGCAGCAGCTCATCACAAAAGCTTTGTTGCTCCTGACCTCCACTCTTGATCTTCTGTAAGGATCCAATGACTAAATACAGCCAGAGTTCAGAAGTGGTGAGAGTCATGGAGCATGACTGGAAACTCCCAGAAGGTGAATTTGAAAGGGGAAGGGGGAGAATCATGTATTTTAGGATTACTAAAACCATACATGTGATAATTGTGTTGATAGAGGCTTCTCAATTATTAGGTACCTGGAGTGGCAGTGAGAAAGTTGTCATGGAAAGCGAACTGTAGGATGAGATGGCTTGGATCTGAGGACTAAATGAGATGATGAAGTAAAGCACTTGGCACATAGCCGACTCGTAGGAAGTGATCCATTAATGAAGCTATTACTGTGGCTCCTACTCCCTGACGGGGCCAGGCCGTACTGGAGGATGGAAAATGGAGGATCCTCCCCCAGCTTCCGATTCCCTAAAGGCCAAGCATCCAGCGACTGCCTCCTTACCTCATCTTCAGTTGATTATCTGAACAAGGAAAGAAGTCAACCACCTGAGCAGCAATCAGCGGCAGCAGGTAAGACAGTAGGATCCACGGTTGGATTGTTTCATCGCACACAGTTGCTTTCCCTCTGGATTGCTTTCACCCAAATGGGTCATTTTTCCTGGGACTTTCAGAACATCTGAAGCATGAGGGCCCCTTGTGGTGGATAGCTGTCACCTGAGCATGTGCTGCAACTGCCAACTACCCTTACAAAAATGGGTCAGTCCCAAAAAGAGGTAGCATGAGGGAGCTCCTTTGTGACAGCAAGCAGTTCTCTGTGTGTGTAGTGGTAATTACACAAATCTACACAAATGATAAAATTGTAAAGAGCAGTGCACGTATACACACACATGCACATGCACGCACACATGAGGACACATGGAAACCAGTAAATTCTGAATAAGATCCATAGAGAGTACTAATGTCAACTTCCTAGTTAGA
This sequence comes from Aplodontia rufa, assembly GCA_004027875.1. NCBI lineage: Eukaryota > Metazoa > Chordata > Mammalia > Rodentia > Aplodontiidae > Aplodontia > Aplodontia rufa. Next base: position 2,395 of record PVKS010034518.1, read on the forward strand.
TATGTAAAATGCTGCCATTGGGAGAGGCTGGGGGAAGGGTACCTGGGACCTTTGTGCTACCTTAGTGACTCTCTGTGAGTCTAATTATTTTGAAAATAAAGTGTTTTTTAAAATTGGATCAGACTTCAATTGAAGTAATTTTCCATTATTTACATTTGGATTATCAATGGGAGAATTAAGTTAGGTAATACATTTAAAAGTACCCACAGCAGTCCTAGGCAGTAGCACCAGGCAGGATGAAAGAACAGCACATTTAAATTATTTCTACAATCCGCAAGACTGCTTTGACCTTCTTGGATATTTCTTTTCACTGCCAATGTGGCTCTTCCACTGACATCTCTGGAGGGACACCCAATTCATAATAATAGCTCCAGCCAAACTGTACCTGAAAGCAATATATCTCCAGCTTCAATTACATACAAATCATCTATAGATCCTATTTGAAAGTGTAGGTTCTGATGCGCTTGGTCAGTTGGTCAATAGAGTTTTAGTTAATGAGAGATGACATGAACCTTATTACTCAGGTCTCTTCCATAATGCTTCCACTGCCCAGATAGAGAGGAAGGTTTTGGAACACTTGATGGAAAGCACAGAAACCCCAGGGGAGTGATACAACCCTCCCTTCCCCAGCAGGAAGGGCACTGGGAAGGTGGGCTCCATGGCCTCACACCTATCATCCTATTAATTCTCCTTTATGTTATTTATACAACGACAATATGTAAAACTATAACAGTGCCCCAGAATTAGGTGTGGTTGGTGCAGATGTGCCTGTTGGAGATTGGCAGGAGGTGGTGATTAAGAGTTAAACTAAACCAGTTTGAGAAATTCTGGGTTAAATAGGACCAGTGGTTTTTGCTGTAAGGCATCCCAGAGGCTTTGGTACATTCTCCCACACCCTAAGTCTCCAGAAGGTCATCATGTTCAGCAGCATTTCCCAGTCTCATGGTATGGAGTCCCTTTCAGGATGTCTTGTTCAAGAACTGTCTTGAGCACCCTTGGGAAACATGGGACTATTCAGATATGTAATATATCAGTCAGAACCTATCAGTCAACACAGATATTTTTGAGGAAGTTCAGAGTTATGGATAACTCTTAGCTTTTCTAGAACTTCATGGTTAACAACTGAATCATGTCTTATTAGACTAAACTGGTTCTCCCCTAGTGGGTGTCTATAAGCAGCTCTGGAGGAGTGCCACGGCTTGGCCATATGCTAGAATGGGGGCTCCGCCTGGCCTGGGCCGGATTAGTGCTGTCTCTTCTTTGGCCACCAACTGACCTTCCCTGATTTTTCCAAAATTAGAGACAGATACAGCATCGTGCACTGTCAAAGAAAATGCTGCATTGGATGTCTTTGCATGGATTACTCAAAGAGAGAACAATGTAAAATTAAAAGTTAATCAAACCTTGAAATATGACCAGGGCTGGGGAATTCATGAAACTGCACTTTGTTTTCACAGGCTAAGAGCAAGACTGATGATTACACACACGTGCACACAATACTGCAGTGGGTAGAAAACACTCTGGAGTAAATTCAAGTCCTGAAAATAAGTATCATGACAAATCATGAGCTCAATTCTTCACTCCTCATCTCCTCTACCCCCACAGTACTCATAAATTCTTTCAACCAAGAAAAATATTTCTCATATGCCTTATGGTAGAATTTACTGCCTCTGTTCTCCATCAGCCCTTCCTTGATTATCAGCTTACTAAATATTTATGGTGGTTTTTCCAAGGTACAAGTGCTCTGGGTTCAGTCCCCAGGGTACTGCAGCAATGAAGTGTGTGATAGTCCAGCTCCACCTCACCCTTGCTTCACTGGTGCCTTCTATGAGCCCTCTTTCTCTGATGGGCTTCTGGCTTTATACTTGAGGGTTTTTATTCTTTCAAACAAATGCTAAATATTAGTGGGTTCTAGCTAAAGACAAGATAGCACCTTCCTAGAACACAGAAAGTGGCATGAGATTCATCAGAGAGTATAAAATGCTCCCCAAATTTTAAGGTAATAATCTTCAGCGGTGGATTCAGGAATTGTTAGGTTAGAATTCTGTAAGTCCACAGTGGGAAACTTCATAAGAAGGGGTAGGGAAAGAATGAACCATTCCTATAGTTGACCTGGCTGTATCAGATTGTACCTTCTGATTTCCTTGTCCTGACTGCTGAAATCATTTCTGCCCTCCTCCCTCTCATAAAATCAGCACTCAGTTGATTTGTTAGATACCTGTAGAATGTGGGATAAGAAAACAATGGACACTGGGGTGTGATCCTAATGTTAAGGATAAAAAACCCTTTCCACAGTGAGGGCAGTAGGAGTGACCAATAGCTTGACACCAAGTATCCTGTCTTTGGTACTTTCTAGAGGAGCTTCCATAATTTATCACATCCTTATGTCCTTCACTCAGTCCCACTAAATACCTAAAGTCTGGATTCTCTTCAGAGGCATTAGCCCAAACCAGGCAAGATCACCTTTTTGTGCTTTGGAAACCCCCGCCTTTCCTGCCATAATATTGGAATAAGTTTTGTAACAGGAGAATAAGGACACACACACACACACTCACAAGCACTCTACTAAGCCCATTCTTTTTTATAAGCTGTAGCACATCTGCTCTTTGTAATCCTGCAGAAACCTAAAACCTGAAATGTTGATAGAAAGAGATAGCTGAATTTTATGTGTTAAAAGAAAAATTATCAGGCAAACACTGTTTCTATAGCCAGCTTGGGATAAGGAAAGTGACGCATCTTCTGTCTACATCATTACAATCATGAGACAAGAAATAAGTTTGAGACTAGGGAACAAATACATCTCATTTTAAATTCCTTTGAGAGAAAAACTGCAGTCCTATTTAGGAAGGAGTTCTTTGGAGGGCTGTGGGCAAGGATTCCAGACATAAGCATGATTTACCTATGATTGAGTGTGAGTGTAGGTGCTCACCCAAGGCCTACTCCTTTCCCTGGGCCCTGTCCCCCCAACTTCTGGGTCAGTTAGAGATGGCACAAGACACCTGTGAGGCAGTCAGGACCTGAGACCCTCTGCAAAGTTGTGACATTTGTTAGTTGAGCACCCAGGGTGGGAAGAAGTTAGCCAGACATCCAGGAAGGACTTCACTGGGGTCAGAGTTCCTATTGTCACCTAGGATGACAGGTGAATAGTAGCCTGGAAGCCAGAGGTTTATGCAGTAATGTGAGGATGTAAAGTCCCCTCACAGTGTGGAAAATTAGCCTACATAGGGACAAAGCCTGAGGAATTGGGAAGGGGGAGGACCATGGATGGAATGCAAACCATGGCCTTACAGCAGAAAAGGGAAAGGGAACCAAGATCCTGAGGGACAATGCACTCAGGGCTCTAACTCCAGGACAGTGGAGCAGACTCAGGGTTCAGGGATCAAAATGTAACTGTACTCTGTTTCTCCCTCGAAGGCCTCTGTGGTGTGTGAGTGGCTCTATAGAGAATGATTGCAGATGGGAACAAATGGGTGAGTGAGGAAACATGCTGTGGCTGCAGATGTGCACAAGTTATAGGAAGCAAGGGAGGGAGGGTGGGCGGAGGGGCTGGGGTGGTCAGAGACAAACTCAACAGGCTTAAACATTTTGCATGACAGCACCAAGGAGCAGAAAGGGGCATGGTTTTGGGTGGAGTTTCCCACCCATTGATTTACCTTGGCTGTGTTGCCAGTGTATGCAAACAAATCACAATCTCTGGAGTGTGCTCCTCCCTTGCCTCCCCAGGCAAGGACTGTCCTGGTGAATACCCTGGAGGGTTGGGGTGAACGGAGGGCCCTACCCCTAACACTTTTCAACAAGGATGGCTGTAGTATTTATCTCCTGCCTCTTCTTTGAGTCCTTCCCACCCACCAAGCCCAAGGCTCTCCTCTTAACAGCCAGGGAACATCTGTGACCAGACACAAGACCAGAACCAAACAGATTAATTTACTACTTCTTTAAAATCAGCTCCAGCTTCCAGAGTGACATACCAAAAACATAGCAAATTGCCTTTTTATTATTATTACAATATTTTTAAAGAGAGAGGGAGAGAGTAAGAAAGAGAGTATTTTTTCATCTGTTTTCTGTTTCTCCAAAACTTAGTTATATACGTGGTACTAGGGATGGAACCTGGGTCCTCGTGCTTGCCTGCCCTTATTACTATTCTAAACGGAAGTATGAAGAGGAAAAAAAATGTCCTGAACTCTATTAAATTTGCCCTTCATCCTACTGAAGGTTCTTACCTTATACCAAACTTCCCCAAATGCTTTGATGCTCTTTGGAATCTACCTGATCTAAGTCTCAGGGTCCCCTAACTGGCTCATCATTCCTCCCAGCACTGGCAGGGAGATCACAGGAGCCCACATGGAAGATGGTGTATGGTTAGAGTCTTGGTGAGTGAGCGCTGTGACATCAGCATGCTAATGGCTTCAGTGCCATACCCTGCTGTGCTTTTCCCCAAGTTTAGCCCAGTTCCAAAGAACCAAATCTACAAAAACAGCTCAATGCACAATTGCTGCCACCCTTGGGAACCTGAGACAGTGCAGCACCAGAGGCAATTTTTTATGGCTTCTGGTATTGTGGAGTTTATTAAAATCATAGATCATAGAGCTGGATGGCTGGAGGGGACTTTAAGTCATATTCCCATTGTTCTCTCTACTCCCCTAAGTAAGGTAATCACTTAATCCTTGCATAAAAGATGAAATTGTAGGAGGGGAGATACAAGACTGACATGACACTGACTTGACCTTCATCGTGCTGGCTTCCTTCCCCTCCATTCCTGTCCATGTATTCCCAGAAAACTCATGAGTTTTCTGTTCTTAGAAAGGTTTCCTGGGCTTTATCAAAACTCTCCATACATCGAAAATGCCTGCATTAAGTATTATGTATCCTTCTTGCCTTTTCTACCATCTCTTTCCCTTCTAGAGATTGGAAAAACTGTTCATTCTCTGCATGATTGCCAATTGCCCCTACTTCCACTCTGTCAGTCTTTCACTATTTCTATACTGGGCTTAGAATCAGACAAATAGGTGGAAACCTGGCTCTGACTTTTACTAGCTATTTCACTTAGAACAAATTCCTGATGATCCCTCTTTAATGTGCCCCAGGGTATGGGAAAGTTTGTCTCACTGCCTTTATGTGTGGGTGGGGTTGGCTGTCCTGGAATCATGAGGTCTCAGCCCAGTCTCAGTGAGAGGCTAACAGGTGGTATAGGCGTAGGCAAATCTCTTAATTCCTCTACCCTCACCTTCCTCACTTTTAAGTGAAAATAAGTAGTACCAATTTCACAAAGTAGTTTGAGGGGTTAAACATTATGGAAATGCTTTGATTCTGCAAAGCACTAAAGCCATGCAAGGTTTTACCTTTATTATTTAAATGTTGACCTGTGGGTGAGAGCTCTAAAGTATCCCCTGTGTAAATTATCCCTGAATTAGGCAATGCCCAGCACATGACTTCATCCTCTAAGGACTACCCTCTTTTACAGAGGAAGCCTGGCAAACAAAATTTATCTTTCATAGTTCTTCCCTCTAGTCAAAATTTATTGGATACGTGTAGTCATCTGACCTAAGCAGGTAAATCATATTCTCTCTCCAGGGAATTTAGAGTTAGGATTCAGAGACTGTTGTTAATCCCTGACATTTGCTTAAACAAAGAGCACATAAATTGAGGAGATAAGGAGTAAATATATTTGGTTCCTATACAAAATAGCCAAAAAAAAAAAAAATGAGAAAGGTAAGAATCATTTACTGACATTCATCTCCTTTCCCATCCAAGATTGAGCAGCAGAGCTATGAATGCAGCAGAAGGAAATGCACCAATGGGCCCTATGTGTGCTATTCCAAGGGCAAAGGTGAGCACTGCTCCCAGGTGAGGAGGAGCACTCAGCCCACTGCCCCACTGATCTGGCACTGCTGGTTGAGGCCAAGCTGCTCTTCTTTTGGACATAAGCAGTTTCATCATAATATCAGCATCAGAGCAGGCCCCTCTGGGACCACAACAGATCAGGACAAAAATAGACCACTCCATAGTCAAGCCTGAACACAGGCAAAACAAGAACACTGTCCAACCATGAAAATGACCAAACATCACCCATTCTCCCATAAGCAGCCACTGCTTCCATCAATGAGTGCTTTAGGCTGGGTCTAGACTTCTCCTTCTTTCAAGATGAGATTTATTAAGATACCTACTCATTGAAATATTCCCACTTCCTGTCAGCACCTAATTGAAGCAAAACCTCACTTCCTTAAACTCTCCCCCAAATCACCCAAGTCTAAGTCCTATAATAGATCCTTTTGAAGAAATTATTGGGCTGTTCCATGGTTCGCAGTAGTGTCTCCTTCCTTGCCACAATGAGTGGTAAATTCAGCTTGTTCCTTTGCAGCTATGTTCCTGGTGGTTTGGGGCTAGAGGTCATTGACACAGGCCATGATGTTTCTCATACCTGTTAAGTTCTGTTGCGCCTTACTATCTTTGCCCCTCATTTGAGATTCCAGTCACAGAGACCAATATTTAATCACTAAATATATATGGAATGTCTCTCATGGGTAAGGCTTTGTGCAGGTCACCAAGTCACTCATCAAAGCATTACAGAGTATTAGCACCAGAAGGGACCTCAGAGATAGCGAGGGCTTCCATCTTACAGCTGAAAAGGACCACTTGAAAGGTAAAGTGACCAGCTCAAGTCCACACAAAATACAGCAAGGGTTTTTGTTTGTTTGTTTGTTTTTGAGTTAGGACTAGAACATCAGTCTCTGGACTCCTGTTCTGGTGCTCTATCTACCTTGTGCCACCTCTGGGCTTTGTTTTATCATGTACTTTTTGAATTTGTCCTTGTGATATATATGTAAACTAGACCATCTGATTCTGAAGGGGAGATTTTCCATACATCTTAATGCTTAGGACAATGCTGCCTTGCTGTGTTTATTTTTTGATACAGAATAGAAGTCATTGTACCTGAGTTATGTTCAGAAAGCCTGTGTGTTTCAAGCAGGTTATAAAATGGTGACAAATGCTTAGAGCCACAGATGACTCTGAGTGTTTTCTGGAATGTCACTGAGGATTCAAGTGGTATAAAGGAGCCTCTGGACTCCTCTGCTGTTCTTTCTCCATAACAGCCTCACAGCTTAATTGTCTCTAATAAAGTGTTCATTCATATGACTCATTGCTTCTAAGTAAAACAGTAATGGGAGTCCTGGTGCTCTGCTTCTTGTCACAAGAGAACAGGGTATAATTGCTCATATTTCTGGAGCCCCAATTATTAGGAAAAGAACAACACTCTTTTCATTGTAATGAAAAATATATATTCCCTTTTGAACCGTGATGAAAAAATAATCTGTGAACAAAAATCCATATTAAGCCTTTTTCCTGCATTGCAAACACTAATACCTCTCTTAGCAAAAGAAAGAAAAATCAGTATTAAAGCAAAGGGAACATTCACTGGTGGATGTCTTTGACTTTTTAAATTTCGAAGAATTTTCCAGAATCAAAAACCTCTTCCTTGAAATCTGTCTTCTGTTCAACTTAGCATTCATCAATTTCAATGACAATAAATGCTTTCTACTTAAAATGAAGTGGACCTTCTCTGATCCCTGGAGCACAAAAATGGGACCCTTATTTTTAGATGATGAGATATGCACGTCTTCCCTGAAAAACAGTTATAGTTTGAGGAGCAGACGTTGTTTATTGCCTTGCCTCTCCTGCGGTGGAATTCCAGGAAAAGAGGTGGACTCTGAGCTCCCTGCTCCAAATCAAAGTTGTATTTAAAGTGTTTTATTTTGGGGTATCTTACGTTTTAATTTTTCAAAGGTACTTTTTTGTCAGTAGCAGTAATCATAACTAGTTGCTGGATCTTAAACTCTAAATATCATTTCCCACTGAAAGGAATCAAGACTCATTTTGTTTTTAAATGCTGATTCAAGGACTGGCGAAGTGAAAATATTAGCTAAACCTCTGATACATTGTGCCAGAAAGCAAGGAAGTGCTCAAAGACTAGTGAGTTTACACCAAAAAGAGACCACCTTGGAGGGCCCCACATTGGTCAAACCAAAAAAAAAAAAAAATTTTTTTTTTTTGAGAGAACCTATTTTGTTTAGTTTTTCATGTGGATTTTGTTGCTTCAACACTTCATTGTGTACACGGTGCTGGGGTTCAAACCCATGTCCTTGTGTATGCCAGGCAAGCGCTGTAACCTCTAAGCCGCTGCTCTAGCCCAAACCAAATAAAAAATAAATGTGTAATGTATTCCGAGTAATAGACAACACACACAAAAAGAGAGAAAATAGGAGTGGTAGAGCACTTGTGTAGCATGTAAGAAGCCCTCAATTTTTTCCTTGCACCATAAAAGTTATGAGCAGAAAATCCCTGATTACTGAAGAATTCCAGAAAACGAAAGTAGAATGTGTGATGGAACTAGAAAATCACTCTTTTATAGCCCTCACCTTGATAATTGTTTTAGGTAAAGACCTTAGACACTAAAATCTTGAACTGGAAGATAGTTGGGGAGTGAAATATTTCCCCCATACCAAAGCATCCATCCACATTTTAATTACTAATTAGGGACAGGAACTTTGACCTTCATGATGGAGTGATTTGGGGGACACTGTCTTAACCACAGGGTCAAGCGTGGCATCATTTGTTACAGGACAGTCTGACATTTCTGCCCATTGATGGTGTGCAGCATGAAGGGCACATCATCTCCAAGGAAAAGTTAAATGGCAATAAGAGCAGACCAACCCAGAGTTCAAGATACTCTGCAAGAGAACTGTCCTGAGTCTTCAAAAACTCGTTGAAAAAAATCTAGATTTCACTATCCCTCTCTCTCTAAAAAAAAAATTAAAAAAAAAAAAATAAAAAAAAATCTAGATTAAAAGGTAATACAGACTCGGAAAAACCAAACCCTGCTTATAAGCCTTGATTGAGTTCTGGTTCAAAAGTAAATCACTATAAAACATTTTTGGACAATTGGGTAGATTTAAATATGATTACAAAGCATTGTTATGATGATATGTGATTTGGAGGAAAATGTCCTTATTCTTAGGATAAACATGTCGAAGTATTTATGGGTAAAGTCTTATGTTCTTTGCAACTTATTTTTAAAATGATTAATCAGGAAAGAAGGGGGAGAAGGAGAGAGATTGAGAGCAATAGGCAGCAACAGCTCTGGCAAAATGTTAAGAATGATTGAATCCGAGTGGAGGACCTGTGAGTCCTGTACTGTATCATTCTTCCCATTTTTTGGTTGTCACCAGTCAACTTCTCTGTGAAGCTAACTCTGGGAGGAGATTGAGTTGCAGATTTAGGGAACAGAATTGGGCAGAATATTTAACTGTAGAGCAAGGACAAGCACTCCTCTGTCTGATCTGTGTGATTAGTGACAAGGACTGCCCTTCCTCTTATGCTCATGTCAGGGTGAGAAGGCAGGACTATTGTTCCTTCTGCCACCAACCTAAGGTGTTAAGATTTGCTGAACATGGTCTGTCTTGGGAAGGGGGTGTGATGTTGGGTAAGCAATGGAGATAACAGTTAGCAACTAGGAGAACAAGCCCGTCGGGTCTGAAAAAAGGATCTGGGTGACATAGCACACCATGAACTGCATCTGTATTTGAAATTTGTCATAATAAAAATTTGGGGTTGAAAGACATAAATATGGGATGGTTTTTCCTTGACTCTACAGTTTTATTTCATCCTTAAAAAACACCACAAGTATAACTGACATCCCCACGTTAGAGATGAAGAATTTGAAGCAAAGGAAAAAGTTACGTAGCACAAGACAAATGATAGGAAAGGAATTAAAATCCAGGCTATACCGCTGGAACATAATAGGAACTTGATACAAGCTTATCAAAAAGTGACTAACTGAGGGGCTGGAGCAGTGGCTCGGCAGTATGGCACTTGCCTGGCATGTGCGAGGACTCGAGTTTGAACCCCACCCAGCACACGTATGAGAATGAAGTGTCGGAGCAATGAAAAACTAAATAAAATTGATTCTCTTCCTCTCTCTTTCTCTCTCAAAAAAAAAAAAAAAAGAAAAGAAAAGAAAAAAGTGACAGAATGAAACTTTAGTTGGGTACACAGAAAATTTATTTAACAGAACCCTACAGGAAAACCTTTTTCTGGTCTTTCCTGAACATCAGTGTTTTCATGGTTCAGTGAGAGCTGAGTCGAGAGTGTGTGCGTGCATATGTGCACATATATAAATCTAGATTGTGTGTGTGTGTGTGTGTATTTATTTCCAGGCCTACCAACGGAGATGGTTAACTCTCATGTCATTTTTATGAAATCTTCTAATTCACCTAAATAGACTGAACTGCTGTGCTTCGTAGTTTCCTTGAGCATAGTTATATTTCTGACATAACTCATTTTAGTACATTTTATGGGTCCATATGCTTATCTTCCCCATAAACCTGAGAACACCTATGGATAAAAAAGCTTATGGCTTCTTACTCACTGTATTTCCGGTGTGTGGTACATAGTAGGTATACAAAACTGTTCACTGTGTGAGTTAATGAATCAAAGAATCAGTAAGTCAATCAACTATGCTACTAAGGATGAGAATCCAACAGGACCTGGGTATGTGGTGGAAAGTTCCAGTGCAGTCCTACCTCCTACCTAGGCATGACTAACCAGTATTAGTCCTTTGAAGAAAGCTTTTTGTTCTTTTTAGAATGGGAGTTCTTGAAATTAAGGGAGGGAGTAAAATCCCCATTTGTCCTACACAGAGACCACTGATGCTAAGGATTTCATGATTGTTTAATGTTAATCAGTGATTTTGTTCATGGCTTAATTTTTTAATTGCTTTCTTTTATTGTCCCTCAAGTGTATGTGTGTTTGCATTTTTGAATCTACTTATCCTAGCTAGTAAACTCTTCAGAAAGAGAGAACTAGTCAGTCTTTACATAATTCCAACATGTGGCTGTGTTTAATCAACATTAAATTATACAAAGCTGTAGGCTATCAGCTTAGAGAACTGCTTAGGGAACAACCATTAGCTAATGAACAGACAGCTAAGGGATGAACCACATGCCATTTTCTATGGCTGTGTCTCCAAACAACCCAGCATTTTAATTATTTGGCAGGGGTGTTTTTGTTGTTGTTGTTGTTGTTGAGATCATAAAAGATCTCAATGGTTGGTCCTAAAATTTTCATCTGATAGATTTTCATTTCAGCAGGATGCCAAGAATTTTGCTACATATGAAGCCCTTCCTTTTCTCTCACTACCCCAGGACCCTGTCACAGTTGCCTGGCATCTTTCTCTGACTGTACCTTTCTCTGTACTCAGTCCATGGCACCAGGAGGAACAAAGAGCAACTTCAATCTTAGAAAATATGGGGATGTAAGAGACCTGATTCCTAAACAGTGGCAGGAGGAACAAGGGTGGAGAAGACAGAGAGATGAAACCTAGTACTCACCAAATGCCAACCACTACACACAGTACATGTCATTTAATTTCCCCAGTAACCTGATATCAGTTCACAGAAGAAAAATTGAAGTTCCATTTTCAAGATCACACAACTTAGATGTGGCTACACATAAGTCAGCCATCTCTGCTTCCTAAGTCCACCCTCTTTCCCTGATATCAGGCTGAGGCTTGATTCTTCTGTTGATTCCATTCTCATCAGCAGATCAACCTCAAATAAGTTTGCTGATTGGAATATTTTGAGGATTATAATCTATTGGGAAAACATTTATCAAAAATAGAAAAAACTAATCTTCACACTTTGGGGGGTATATCCAGTAGTGATAAACATCCTGATATATTTGTATATATATCCTATTTTTATTTTTAAAAACACAAGCAATAGGGGCTGGAGCAGTGGTTCAGTGGTAGAGTGCTTGCCTGGCATGCACAAGGTCCCAGGTTCAAACCCCAGTACCACATACACAACTAAGTGTTGGAAAAACAAAAACCAAATGAAAAAATAAAGTTGATTTTCTCTTTCTCTTAAAGAAATCAAGCAATAACAACAGCAAAACAAAGTTTAATACAGCACTATATGTAAAAGTGAGTAATGCTACACCAGACCTTTGAAACTGACTACTTTGGTGGAGGGGAGGTAGGAGTGAAGAAGAAAAACTACCAACTAGCTACTCAATATTTTTAATATGTCTCTGAGTAATTTCACTTATTAGTAAACTCATGTTGTAATAGTTATTGTTTAAGTTTATAGAGTAGAAAGATTCTGAATTCTACATTTAAAAGCTCATTCTAATGCTACCACTTCTGGTCTCTCCAGTTAGCCACATACAAATGAGCTCTCTGTTTGCCTGGCCTCTGTAGAATGAAGATTCTGATATTCTGCCTGAAATGATAGTTGTTGACTATTTCTCTTATCCCTATGCTCACACTGTCAGTTCCTCCAAGGAGCTATTTTTGCATGCCTCCCACACAACATCTGAAATGATGTTTTATACAGAAGAGGTATTAATTAACTCTTTATTGAATCTCATTAACTCAATACTCAGCAATTTTCCCAAAATATCCTTTAAAAAGGCAGATTTCCCTGGTTTGTAAACACAACACTACCTATATTGATTTTTCTACTATATTATTTTCTACCATTTCAAAGTAACTTATATTTCAGTTCATAATTTAATGGGAAATCAAATGAGTTTTTTTAAACATTGTGAGCAAATACAGTTAACTCCATGCAGCCATGTGCCTTTAAAATTAATTTGGGGAATCCCAGATGATCTTCACAGGCACAGTCCAAATGAGCCTGTGTCTTGAAGAACCAAAACTATGATTAACCCTGTCAGAGATGAAATGGCTGATGTCAAACTCTTCCAAATTACACCCATGCTTGACCTGTTAGTCTCCTTCTGAATGCACCTCATTACTGAGAAACTATCATTCTAGGTACATAAACTTAAACATTTAATAAATCTGTGATCAGAATCCTGGAGCATTATCAAAAGTTAGATGACAGTGAAAGAGAATGGGAACAGATTCAAGGAGAACACAGAACAAAGGGGAGAGCAGGAAGAAGGATGTTTGTGTGCAGTCTGTGGTCAGAAAGGCTGAGCCTTGCAGATGTCCTTTAGGTGATGATTTTACTTGAATTTGGTGACATCAATTTTAAATAGGGGTAAGACCAAGGAAGCCTCCAAGGAATTAGACCAAGGCACTTTCGAAAGTGCTGTCAATGGAAGCCAACCTTGGATTTGCCTATTGCCATCCAGTTGTTTAGTGCAAGAACAATTTGTCTCAGTGCATCAAAGGACTAATGAATAAAATAAATACATGTAAACATTACTGGAATAGAAAAGACTTGAAGGAGGAGAATCACATGATTGACACAGGGTGAAGAGCCAGGTAACATAGTGAGGAAAAGGAAGATATCATGAGAAAATTGTGGGCCAGGGGTCAAGAGACCTGTTTCTGGTCCTGTCTTTGCCACTGAAAGTGCTGTGTGACTTTGAACATTTCATTTTTGCCTCTTAAGAGTCTTAGGTCCCCATTTAAAAAACTCACAAGGATGTCATTTGTTTCTTAAGCTTCAATGTGCAAACAAATCACCTGAGAATCTTGTTAAAACGCAAACTCTGACTTAGTATACCTGGGGCAAGACTGGAGATTCCGATTTTCAACAAGTTACTGGGTGATCCATAGTTCACACTTGGGGAAGCAAGGATGTAGATGGTCTCCAAATTCTTTTCCAGCTCTAAACTTATGATTCTTAAATCAGAATATTCACCTTCTCACATAATCCCCACTGAGATTACCCCTCTTCCTGGCCTTGGCTTACCTCTGTCTTCAGAGGTTCAGTTTTCCTTTCTTCCTAACTCAACAGAGCCACAATTCCTGGGATCACTTGGGATTTTCCTCCTCAACCAAATGGAGCTAGCGGCTAGACAGTGTATCCTCTCCCACCTCCTAATTTGGAGGCCAGCACAGAGGCCCTTTGACTTTCCAAGGTTTTGTTGCTTATCATTTGGAAAACACACAAGGGGAAGTAAAAATAGTTCCAGAAAACTTGTTCATATTCCGGGCATTTCCTTCCAGAATCTTTCCCTATACATGTACAAAGATAGATGTTTTACAAAAATGGGAATTATGGTAAATTGTTTGTGCTTGCCACACATTATTTTCTCATTTTATGAAATTGAGAATGTGATTTTAATAACTTCATAGACAAATGTTCATTATTTGTATAGCAATTTTTAGATATTTGTTGCCAGCTTAAACGATTTGTTAAGCATTTAACTATATTCCAGACCTTGTATTAAATGCTTTATACATCATGTCATTTACTCCTGCACTTTCAAGTTGAGCATTGTTATGAATTTTTTCCACTGAGAAAGAAATTGAGACACTGAGAAGTCAAAGATTTCAGCAGGTTCACAGTTAGTAGTTGCAGGGTTGGAACCACTGGGGTCTGATTCCAAAGCCAATCTAACAACCACTACCTGAGAATGTCTCTTTGTAGCAAAGTTCTTAGGTATCTCTGATTATTTCATTAGGGTAGTGTGTGTGTGTGTGTGTGTGTGTGTGTGTGTGTGCATGCACACACATGCAAGTGAATTTTTAAATTTAGTCACAAAAGTGATAAAGTTTCATTAAAACAATTCAGATAATGTAGGGTTATAAAAAATGAGTATTTTCCCTTCCCTTTCTTATACAATTTCTTAACACATATTTCCTTTCTGTGAATTTTCAAAGCATAAGTAGCTTTCAGGAAGACAGGAACTATATATGTTTCTCGCTGGTACATTTTTAGTGCCTTGTGCTTTCTTTATTGAGCCAGGTCTTCATAAACACTTGTTGAAAAAAAAAAGAAAAAAATGAATGTTTATGTCTCAGATAAAAATGGAGATTTACTGCTATGGTTTGAATGACCCCCACCAAAACACATTGAAATTGAATCCCCATTATGAGGTATTAAGAGATAGGACATTTAGGAAGTGGTTAGGTCTGCTCTCATGAAAGGATTAGTCCAGAATGAATCAATCCATTCATATATTAATTTGTTAATGGGTTATCTTGAGAGTGGATGTGTTATAAAAGCCAGTTGGGCTCTGTTTTTTTTTTGTTTGTTTGTTTGTTTTTTTGTGTACACTCACTCACTAGACCTCAGGACACTGCAGAGAGTCCCTACCATCAAGAAGGCCCTCACTAGATGTGGCCCCTTGACCTTGGACTTCCCACCTTCCAGAACTATAAGAAATGAATTTCTTTTCATTACAAATGATGTAGTGTCAGGTTTTCTGTTACAGCAACACAAAACAGAGCTTTACCATAGAAGTTTCTCTCAGATTGTTATTTTCATTAAATGAATCACAAGCAATATTCCAAGGCTAAACATGTAGTTTTAATTCTTTTTTTTTAAAGAGAGAGAATTTTATTTTTTAATCTGGTTTTTGTTTTTCCTCCACTTAGTTGTGTATGTGGTACTGGGGGTCAAACCTGGGTCCTCAAATATGCCAGGCAAGTGCTGTACCACTGTGCCATTTCTCCAGGCCAGACTTAATTCATTTTAAATAACTGTATACTATTCCATGATATGAACATATCATAACTGATTATTTACCATAAAGAGACATGCATTCTTATAAGTTTTAGCAGTTAATAATTGGTGCTGTATTAAATATCCATATGTACCTTTATGTGTTAAGGATTTTATTTCTTTCAGGTAGTTCCTGTAAATCCAGTTTACTGGTTCAAAAGGAATGTATATTTTCAATTTTAATATGTAAATCCAAATAATTTTTCCTAACATGCTAGTTCAATTCGTGTTCAAAGAACCAGTATGTAAGAGTGCCCATATTCCAACACCCTTACCAATTTATCAACCTTTTACATTGTTGCCAGTCCAGTGGGCAAAAAAGAAAACATTTTGGTGTTTAATTTGCATTTTCTTTATTACTAGTGAAGTTAAGTGCCTTTAAAGATTTTTTCTTTTTCAATGAATTGAAGGAAACTTGCTCTAAGTAAAATTGTTAGATTAAAAGATGTGAACATTTTAAAGGGGCTTGACAGTTAGCCAAACTGCCTTCCAGAAGTGATGAAACAACTTACCCTCCCACAAGCAGCTCATGAGATCTATTTCATCAAACTAGGTATTGTGATTCTAAAAAGAATACAAAAATCTTTGCCAATTTGAGAGCCTCTATTGATTTACTTAGGCATTTCTCACTTTCAAATGTCAGAGGACAGGTAAGTGCCCCTGAGTGGTGGGGTGGGGCTCCATCCTGCAGGGAAAGCTGGGTAGAAGGAGGGGCCATGGGCACCCAAACCTGGGAAGGACAGCTAGGGGCTGTGGTTGGAGGATGTTAAAGGTGCTTCCAAGAACACAATGGAATAGTAGAATGTAAAATTATCTGTGTCCAGGAGAATTGAGTTAGTTCAGAGAGAGGAGGCAAATTTACCTGGTGTTTGCTACCAGGACATGGCCAGGGTTCCATGGGAGAGTGTACTGAACGAGGTTGACATTTCCTCTCACATTCTAGGAGGAGTAGGCCACAAATGTGCACAAGTAATTTGAATGAAACTGAACCGAACAGATACTGCTCAACTATAGCTATAAGCAAAGCCTCAGCTTACAGGGAACAGATTCCTGATTATCTCTGTGGTCCCAGAGGGTGCATACAGAGGCTGTTCATGCCAATCTGAAAGCAGGGTAGAGTGTGAGTTGCTTGACAGGCACATTGAGCAATGGAGTAGAAATATAGAGGCTACATGTGGGTAGTAGGATCAGGAATGGCTTTCTGCAAAGAGGTCAGAAGATTAGAGGGATGCCTGAATCCTAATGAAAAATATGTTTTCTTGTCACCAGAGCTTCTGATGGCAGGTTGGAAGCCCTTGCCAATCTGTGGGTGGCTTTCATAGATCCATTGGTGGCTATTAGATTGGTCCTAGATCAATAAGCTGTTCAGATGAAACAGGAGATGAATGACATTAAAATGAAAGACATGACCAGCCTAGAACAGAATGAAGTTAATCTGAGCTCATTGGCTTTGGAGACAGTGGACTCAAAACTTCTTAGTAAATTAAGATATCCAGTCACTGCAGATGAAGCCCCCTAGACAAAGCTCCAAGAGCATCTTATAACCTCACATCCTATCCTGACACACTACTTGCCAGGTTCTGTGGAAATCTTAAAATTGGAGTCTAGATTTCTTGGTAAGAACTTCTAGAAGGGGAGATCAGATGAGTTATTTTAATTGAATTAAACTCCAATTGTACAATATTTATTATCAGTTACATATTGAACCCTGAACATGGAAGATATTTAACACATTGATTTGGTCTCAGTTCATGAGTTGATATGGTGCCTACATTTTATTTTGTGAAATTATCTTCAGCCCTGAAGTTTGCATTAGCTATACCCATGAGGACCAGTGACATCCTTCCTCCCTAAATATTTTTCTTCCTACTTTTTCAGTTATTCACATCATTAAGAGAGCCTCTTTCCTGCTTACATAGAGTGAGGACCCATGATCCTCCCATAAAGGCTTATAGGAAATGTAGTAGGAAGAAGAAGTAAAGGGCTTGGAACCCCCTTTGGGTTCCAGGCCTCATTTTCATAAGTATCCCCATTCCTACCTGCTTCCTCCTTTCTCTCTTCCCGTAGACTCTCCACTGACCAGAAAACAAGAAATGGAAACTCTTTACTATGGTAGGATCTCTCTTTCAAATACCCCATTTGGTAAAAGCCATATTTCTGTGTATGACTCCATCTGGGAAGACAAACTAAGTTCAAGACAAAATTAACACAGACTGTTTATTCATAAAGTTGCAGCGAGAGAAGCCATCTGCTGTTGCTTGCATTTCAGTGGGGGTTTTAAGAGTGTTAGAAAAGAGGGTATGTTTTATATAATAAAAATAAGTACAAGAATTTGATGGTCAAGCTCTCTCTTGTGAGGTGGGATATAGAAGCTTGGGAGACCCTGATCTTTGGCTACTTTCAGCAATCCCTGATCAGCTGCACAGGGGCAAGAGAGCAGTTTGGCGACATTTCAAAAGAGGAAGGGTTGTTCATTGTTAGAGTGAAGAGCTTTCTGTGGCTGGTCATTTCCTGGAAGGAGGGGGAATCAATAGGGTGCTTTCTTTCTTTATGGTCTTCATGAGAAGCTGACCACCTGGCAGGAAGTCTCTCACATCAAAAGCCAGCAAGTTGTTATTATTATTACTACTATATTTTGCTGAAATAATTCACAAATATCTTGATACTAGAATATAGTAGATGTTAATCGGGCAATGTGTCAATTAAAATGAGATTATAATTCCTTGTAGATATTTAACGCCATTTAGCTACATAAAGTCCAGCATTAAAGGGCACCTTGGAGCAGGCAAACTTGTCCCTATAGTCCTCCCTGATTGTCAGCTGCAACACAGGCTCCAGAAGGCCACCTTTCACTTTCCATAAGCATCTACTGCTTAGCTTTCCTCCTGCACCTGCAAATAGGCTTCTCTCTGGCCTTAGTTACTCTCATCTGTTCCCCTGGCTCCTTC
>PVKS010034519.1:0-14504 GCA_004027875.1 Aplodontia rufa
TGTGACGTTCATTTGCAATCTGCATGCACACTTGCATTCAGCTCTCGGGTGCACGGCTGGGTTGGGTGGCACGTGCTCAGCTTTTCTTCGGTGGTGTCAAGTTGTTGCCAAAGCACCTGCACCATTTTCCGTTCCCACCAGCCGTGGATGACCGTGCCAGCTTCTCCCGGTCCTGACCAGCCCTTGGCATGGCCTGGCTTTTACAGTTGAGCCATGCCAGGGCATGCCCTGTGCCTCTCCGCGCCTAAGTCCGCATTCTGTCCCCGACTGAGGACTTCACACGTGCTTATTCTCCGTCTGCTACATTTTCTTTGCTGAAGCTTCTCTTTAAATCCTTTGCCCATTTTAAAATTTGGCAATAGCATGACAGCATTGTTGGAGTTGGTTACGGCCCGGATGTAAGTAATTTGTCAGTATCCGTACACGGCAGTGATTTTTTTTTTTTTTTAAAGAGAGGGACAGTGAGAGAGAGAGAGAGAGAGAAACAATTTTTTATTTAGTTTTTCATGCGGCTTTCGTTGCTCCGAGACTTTGTTGTGTATGTGGCGCTGGGGTTCGAACTCTCAAACTTGTGCATGCCAGGCAAGCGCTGCAACCGCTGAGCCACCGCTCCAGCCCCCATGGCAGTGATTTTTGAAGACAAGTTTTGCATTTTCATGAACTCAAATTTAATCACTTTTATAAAACATTATGCTTTTGAGTTCTCTCTAATAAATCTCTTCCCTAACTCAAGGCGACAAAGATTGCATTCCTGTTTTTATTTTCTACAAGTCCTACACTTTAAGTTTATACGGGTCTAGGATCCATTTTGACTTGATTTTTCTGTATAGTGTGAAGTATGGATCAAGTTTGATGTTGCACATGGATAGCCAATGGTTCAAGTACCATTTTATAAAAATTTATTTATGTATGTATTTTGGTGATGCTGGGTTATTGAACCCAGGACGCTCTACCACTAAGTGATATCCCCAACCCACTCTTATTTTTATTTTGAGACAGGATCTTGCTAAATTGCTCAAGCTGGTATCAAACTTGTGGTCCTCCTGCCTCAGCCTCCCCAGTAATTGGGATTATAGGTGTGTGCCTCTGCATCTGGCTTCCAAAGCCTTTTTTTTTTTTTTAAATAGAGAGGGACAGAGAGAGAGAAAAGCAATTTTCTTTAGTTTTTCTTGTGGCTTTCGTTGCTCCAGTTCCTCGTGTGTACGTGGTGCTGGGGCTCCAACCCCTGCATTCGCGCATGCTGGGCACACGCCATAACCTCTGAGCCACCACTCCAGCCCCATGGCTTCCAGCATCTTAAATTATAAAATACAGTTTATTTACAGACAGAAAGTAGAATGGTAGTTATCAGGGGCCAGAGGGAGGGAGTGCAGGTAGTTATTGTTTGATGACACAGCTTCAGTTGAGGATGATGGAATAGTTCTGGGGATGACTGGTGGAGACGGCCACCCAACAATCCTAATGTATTTAGTGTCACTGAACCAGACACTTAAAAACAGTTCAGTTGGTTCATTTGATATAGTGAGTATATTTTTTTCTTCCATATTTTACTGGTGCATTGTAATTATACATTATTATAATTATATTATAACATTAATTATAATTATAATATTATAATGTATGTATAATTATACATAATGTTGGGATTTGTTGCTATATATTCATATATGTACACAATATAAAAATATAATTTGGCCAGCATCTTTTCCCAGTATTTCCCTTTGCCCTTCCCCAGCCCTTCTCTCTCCCCGCCAGTCCCTTTCCTCTTCTGATCTCTTCAATTTTCATGAGATCCAACCTCCCCCTACTGTTCCTTTCTTTCTTCCTTTCTAGCTTCTGCATATGAGAAAATACATACGACCCTTGACTTTGAGTCTGGCTTATTTCACTTAACACGAAGGTCTCCGGCTCCATCCAATTCCCTACAAATGACCTAATTTCATTCTTCTTTATGGCTGAATAAAAGTCAGTTGTGTCTATAAACCACATTTTCTTTATCCATTCATCTGTTGATGGGCACCTAGGCTGGTTCTGTAGTTTACCTATCATGAATTGCTCCAGTACCATAAGTTTTTCCTAAGAGAGAAAGAGAGTATCTGTTTTATTTATGTATTTATTTTTAAAAGAGAGAATTGACTTTATTTTTTTACCTGTTTCTTTTTTTATTTTCCCTACACTTAGTTGTGTATGTGGTGCTGGGGCTCGAACCCAGGTCCTTGTGCATGCCAGGCACGTGCTCAACCGCTGAGCCACCGCTCCAGGCCCATCCAGCACCATTTCTTTTTTTTGGAAAAAAAAAATTTTTTCTTCACAAAATTTTCTTCATGCTTTCGTTGAAAATCCGGTGTCCTTGTATGTGGAGGTTTATTTCCGGCCTCCTGAATCTGCTGCCTTGCAGAGGCCACTGTTGGCCAGACTTGATTATTGTAATGTTACAGTTAACGTCAGCTAGCATCTCCTCCAACTTTTCTCGTTCTCAAAGTTTCTTGAGCTATTCCAGGTCTGCATTCGTATATGAGCTTTAAAACCAGGTTACCAACTTCCACAAACGCACCTGATGGGAGTTGATTTGAATCACGCTGACTCTGTAGATGATTTGGGGAGGCCTTTCATTTTAGCAGTACCTCAAGTCTTCCGACCCAGGAAGTCAGCATGTCTCTTCATTTAGTTTTCTTGAATTTCTCTCATTATATAGACCTTTCACATTTCTTACATTTATCCAATTTATCCCCACATATTTCATATTCTTTGGTGCTTTTATAAATGGTAATGCTAACTGGGCATGGTGATGCCCACCTATATTCTCAATAACTTGGGAGGCTGAGGCAGGAAGAACTCAAGTTCAAGTCCTACCTGGGCAACTTAGTGGGATCCTATCTCAAAAAAAAAAAAAAAAGAGTGTTCGTGTGTGTAAAAGGGGGTGTATAACTCAGCAGTAAAGTGTCCTGGGTTTAATCTGTAAATAAATAAATAAATAAGATGACTTATGTTATATACATATATATTTTTTTTCCATACTGTGGATTGGAACCAGGGATGCTGTACCTCTGAGCTATATCCCTAGCCCTTATTTATTTTTATTTTGAGACAGGACCTTGCTAAGTTGACCAGGTTGGCCTTGAACTTGCAATCAATCCTCCTGCATCAGCCTCCCCAGTAGCTGGGATTACAGTCGTGTGCCACCGTGCTCGAGATATTGACTTTTGAAAGTTAAAACTGCCACAAATTCCTGAGGCAAATCCCACTTAGTCGCAAGGTAGCATCGTTTTTGTGTATTAGAATTTTTGCGCCTAGGTTTCCAAGGGATATTGAGAGCAGTCCCCCTACCCCGCCCCCTTCAAATACCTTTGTCATAGTACAAGGGTAACAGAATTATCTGAAAGACTTTGTATAGAATTGGCATTATTTCTCCTTTAAATATATAGGGAATTCACCAGAGAAGCCAGGAGCTTTCTTTATGGGATTTTAAAAAATTGATTCACTTTAGTTATCCATAGCATTAGGATTCATGTTGACATAATTATAAAATTATGGACTATAACTGGCTCTGGTTCAGTCACCAGTACTTCCCCTTTCCCTTCCCTCCTCTCTCCCCCATCCCTTCCCTCTTCTCTACTGATCTATTTATTCATATTTTTTAAGTTGATGTCTATGGATTTACACAAGGTGAGTTCACTGCGGCTTATTCACATAGGTACATAGGAAAGGTTAGATTCATTCCACTATTCTCACCTTATTGTGGGATGGTTTTTTAATTGCAAAATACATTTATTTTCATGAACATGGAGATTATTTACTTCTTGAGTAAGCTTTGGTAATTTGTCTTTAATATAATTTGCACATTTCATCCAAGCTATCAAATATATTGGCTTAATGGTGTTCATAGTATTACCTTCTAATTTTTTTAAAAGTATCTGTGAACTGTCGCAATGTACCTTCCCCTGTGAGAGTTGTCCTTTGTGTCTTCTCTTTTCTCCCGATTGTCTGACCTGTGGGTTTTCAGTTTTACTGTTTCTCTGGCGCCGGTTTTTGGTTTCATTGATGGTCTGTTGTTTTCTGTTTTCTATTCTATTGACTTTTCCCGTTCAGTTTCTTCTGCTTAACTTTGGATTTCACTTCTCTTCTTTGGCTAGCTTCTTAAAATGGAAAATGAGGTCATTGATTTGACTTTTCTTCCTTTCTAAAATAGGCTCTCCGTGCTATAAGTTTCTCCCCAGTATTGCTTGAGCAGTATCCCACACATTTTTAAACATAGCTTTTAATTAAGGTATCCCACACATTTTTGGTAGGTTTGTTTTCATTTCAGATTTATTTTTCTAATCTCCTGATTTCTTCTTCAATCCATGAGTGTTATTTCATTCCCGAACATCTGGGTACTTTCCAGCAATGTGCTACTGATTTCAAATTTAATCCCATTGTTGTCAGAGAACATTGTGTGACTTGAAGCCTTTAAAATGTTCTGTCGCTCATTTTTATCATCCAGAATGTGGTCTATCTTGGTACACGAACCATGTGCACATAAGCAGAATGTATCCTGCTGTGGGCGGAGCATTCTGGAAACGTCAACCAGCCGGTGCTCAGGTCTTCCATATTCCCAGAGAATCTTGTGGTCGCTTTGCAGAAGTGGGATGGATGAGCCACCAAAATTAGGTTTGGATGTTGAGAGTGATGAACAAACACACACACACACACACACACACACACACACACAAGAACGGATGGAAAGGTGTTACTCACATAAAGAGGCTTTCTGGGGACAAAGGAATGGCTTCCAAGCAGGTCCAATGGGTTGAGGATACAGGGGAAGGAGACTGGCTGGGATTTTCTTGGTGGTCAGGAGGAGAAGCAGGTGAAGGTGTCTGTGTGTGGGTAAGGGCTGAATGGGGTGAAGCTGTTCATGGACTGGTGCCAAAGGAAAGAGCACCCAGGCTTCTCAACTTGTCCAAATGTGTAAGAGGAAACAGAGACAGAGACAGAGAGAGACAGGGAGAAAGTGAGCTTAAAAACTATCAGTGGAGGGCTGGAGTGGTGGCTCAGTGGTTATGGCACTTGCCTGGGATGCACAAGGACCCAAATTTGAATCCCAGCACCACATACACAACAAAGTGTCAGAGCAACGAAAGCCACAAGAAAAACTAAATAAAATTGATTCTCTCTCTAAAAACCAAACAAACAAAAAACCTATCAGTGGCCAGACATCGACAAATTGGAGGCAGACTCTTGATTACACTGGTTGTCTGTCTACTAGTTCTGTCAATCACTGAAAGAAATATTGAAGTATCTCACTCAAATTGTGGCTTTTTCTTTGCAGTTCCATCCGTTTTCCTCATGCATTTTAAAGCTGTTATTAAGTACACAAACGTTAAGAATTGTTCGTTTTCTTGATGAGTTGATCCTATTATGAAATGATCCTCATTGCCCTGGCAATAAACGTTGCTCTGAAACCTGCACCGTTTGACTTCTACAGAGCCACTCCGTCTTTCCTTTGATTAATGTTAGGATAGCATATCTTTGTCCATCCTTTTCCCTTATCCTGTGTTTCTTCATATTTAAGGTATGCTTATTGGAGGCAAGCTAGCAATGCTTCAGTCTTGCTGTTCATTAAATCCAATCTGACAATTTTTTTTGAGAGAAGGACAGTGTGAGAGAGTGAGAAAGAGAGAGAATTTTTATTGAGTTTTTCACATGGCTTTCGTTGCTCTGACACTTAGCTGGGGTTTGAACCCGTGTACTCACACATGTCGGGCAAGCGCTGCAACTGCCGAACCACTGCTCCAGCCCCAATCTGACAAATTTTTTAACCAAAGACATTACACCATTTTTATACCATTAGAAAGTGTAATTAATTTGCCCATCATCCTGCTATTTGTTCTCCTTGTTTTCTTGTGCTGCTGTGTGCCTGAGTGCTACATCATGAGCTCTGAGTCCCTTGGCATTTGTCTGGCTGGCCAGTTCTTGTGCAGATGGCCTGGGGTGGCCATTCTAGCCACTGTCTCCAGAATCCATCATTCTGATGTTTTAGGTCTGGAAGAGCTGCGTGGCTCCATCTCATGAGCCTATGCATGGCCCAGGAAAGGAAGCAGTAGGTTATTTCTATTTTTACGTTTTCTGCCACAAATATGTCTCAATTCCTCTCCCATCACCCCTCCCCCCATACTACTGACTTTAGTCTTTTTTTTTTTTTTTAAGAGAGGGAAAGTGAGAAAGAGGGAAGCAATTTTTTAGTTATTTTTTTCATGTGCTTTTTCTTGCTCCAACACTTCATTGCATATGTGGTGCTGGGGTTTGAACCCGCGTCCTCACACTTGCCAGGCAAGCACCGTAACCACTGAGCGACCACTCTAGCCCCCTGAATTTAACTTTTTAAAAGTAAGTGTATGCAAGTTGAGACAAATATAGATACTTTCTACCATATAAATGGATTGTGAGCCAAAATTATTTAATAAGCCATGCATTGTGGACTGAATGTTTTTATTCCCCACCACTCATACATAGATGTCATAACCTCTCATATGAATATATCTGGAGAGAGGGCCTTTATTGAATTAAATCAAATTAAATGCAACCATAAAAGTGGGGCCTTGATCTGATAAGATTGACATCCTATAAGCAAAAGAGGGAGCAGTCTCTCCAGGCACACAGAGAGGTCATGTAGACACACAGCAAGATGACAGCTACCCACACCTAAAGAAGAGCCCTCAAAATAAAACCTACTATGCAGGCACCTTGATCTTGGACTTCCCAGCCTCTGGAGCTGTGAAAAATTATTTTCTATTGTCTAAGTTAATCAGTCTGTGGCATTTTGCATAGAAGCCCAAGGTGACTAAAACACCACATTTTTGTTTCCCAAAGAAACAACATTAAGTCGAGGGTGGGCTCCCAGGCTAGGGCACGAGACAATGAGCTACAAACAGTGTGGCACAGTACAACCGAGGAACGCTATGATATGCACTTGAAAGCCCAGGGGCTGGGCATTTTGTGGTGATGGATGTGACATTCTGGGATGTTGGCGGTCACTCTCATGTCGTAGCAGCATCTGTGGTCTCTAGCAGTGATGAGGTCCATGTCCTGCCAACAACTACTCCATGTCCATCACTGGAGGACAACTAACGAACATGAAGATTTTGATGCAGGGGACCCTGAGAATTCTACCCCAGCCCTCTCCTGCGGGCCAGGCCAGGTTCTGATGTTTCTAACACATTTTCCTGCCAAAGGCTCCCCAGTTTTCATGCCAGGTTTTGGATACCTCCCACCATGGCGGAAGGCTGTGGTTCTGTCCTCCCCTTAAGACATCTCAGAGCGGCTGGAGCAGTGGCTCAGAGGTAAAGTGCTTGCCTGGCATGAGGGAGGACTTGGGTTCAAACCCCAGCACCACCTGCACAACTATGTGTCAGAAAAATAAACACCATGTGGAAATGTAAATAAAATTGATTCTCTCACTCTCACTCTTCTCTCTTATAAATCAAAACAAAAAACAAAAATACAAAAACAAGACATCTCAGACCGCAGGCTGGCTGGCACCTTTCCAGCCAGTGCATGTGATTCTGGAAGAAGGGTTGTTTCAGACCTCCATGAATGTTGGCCCTGTCACCAGTGCATGTGTTCATCCTCCACGGAGCAGTGTGAGCCAAAGGGACCCAGGCTGTGCCTGGGAGGCAGAGATAAGCCTCCAAAGCCCTACAGGGAACAGACTGCCCTGGGCGAGCCAGGCTCCTGGGACCCCCACCCTCACATCTGCATCCCCTGATCACCCAGGGGCCACCAGAAAGGAGAAGTTTGAAAAACCAAAGTCCTTTCTCCCCCAAAATATTTTTTATTCTTGCATTACATTTGTGTTTCCAATTGTGAATAAAAAATGCTTAGAAAGTGGTTACAAAACAGCGTGAACTGGACTCGAGGAGTGGGCTGGCCCTGAAGGTCTTGTCACTTCTTCACTTAGACGATGTGTGGTGGGCCTGGCATCTAGGTCGGGTCAGTCAGGTTTTTCACTCTCGGGATCTAGAAAACAAAACAACCACAGCTGGTTACAGGCCTCTGAGGGGTTGGCCTCTTACAGAGGGCCAGGTCCTGATGCCCTTGCATCTGGCTCTGCCCCCGGGCATCTGGCCCCATTGTCGTGCAGGCTGCTGAACAGAAGGTAGGTCGGGCTGGCCTGACAATGACCATGCCCTGTGCAGACTCCTGGTGGCCTGTTGTTTGGCCATCTTCCTGTGACCAGTCAGGCACATGAAATGACCTCCCAAACCCAGACAGGGCTCCTCAGCTCCTGCTCAGCCTGAGCATCCAGGTATGAGCTACCCTCTGAACCCATGGGGCACTGGGAGAGAACAATGACCTCAAACTTCTCCAGACTGCCCAGGCCTAGTGCCAAGATGAGGCACCGAGATGCAGCTGTGGGGATCTGTGCTGGTTCTGGGGCAGCGCTTCCTTCCTTTCCCTGGACAGAGGCATGAAGCCTGGAATTGCATTTTGGTGGGAATGCAGTAGGGCAGCAGGCGCAGTCCCCGCTGACTGGAAGGGCCCAGGGATGCTGCAGATCCCAGCATGGTCAGGATAAAACTCATGTTGCAAACGTGGGGAAAAAGCCATTTGGCACAAGGCCACTGAAGAGGGCCAGCAGGGGCCACACAATGGTTCTTCTCCCGGGTCTGTGCCTACCAGGAAGGCTGGCACCCCTCGTGGAACCCATGGTGACCCTAGTCCCAAACCCTGCTCTCCACAAGCCCATGAGCCTGCAAGTAGAGCCTTTGCCTGCCCCAAGTTCTGCCCACCAGGAGGAGGAAGGATGGCTTGGGAGCCAGAGAGAGTCATGTAGGCTGGGCTTTTTAGGAGCCACCACCAATGAGACCTCTGTCTGCACTTCTAAAGGCGACTCAGGAGCAGAGTGATTGACAGCCCATCTAATAGCTTGACCCAGGTCTAGGGCCAGCAGAGCCTGGTGACCTCAGCGCCCAGGCTGCACCAGGCAAGAGCTGTGCTGGGGAACAGGTGACCTCACTCTGCTCTCAGTTTCCCAACTCGATAGCAACCTCCCTCCGCCCCAGCGTGTGGGCAGGAGGTCTGCAGGCTCAGAGCAGAGTCCAGGACAGGCCCTCCTGGGCCACCTTCTGCCGTCTCTATGAGGGCAGCCTGACTTATATGTGGACAGAGGGTAAGAAAAAGATGTGTTTCACAGTGTTTTCAAGCAAAAATGTTTATTTTTCTCCTTCACATGTACAAGCTCTTGGGGATCCCGTGCCACTACTGTCACCGTAGGAGGAAAGGACTCAGGCGCAAGGCGAAGCAGGAGAGAGCAGCCTCCACTTCACTGAGAGGCCCATGCGATTCTTGGACCAGACACAGAGAACAGAAATCTCTTATTGCACTGTTACGTCCTGGCAGCAAACTCTGCATTGTCTCCTAGAAAATTCAATTCTAACTGAATCGATGGAATACTACATTTAAATCAAAATAATTTAATATGGTTTTAATTAAGTACAGCAAAACTGTACAATTCACAGAGAGGGCAGCCCCAGGCAGCCTGTCTTCCAGCAGAGACTGGAAAATATATTCACATGGGGACGGTGGGGGCGAAGCTTCCCATCTAGGAGCCCCATGGAAATCTCCAGAAGGATTCGCCCCTCAGTAGGATGGACTTGGAATGTCCCAGAGAGGGCTTGTAGGTTGGGTTAGACAAAGCACAGGCCTCCCATGAAAAATCATGGAAAAGAGAACAAAAGTGGGTGGGGGACCCCTGAGCCGAGGGGCAGGGCTTAATCCCTGCAGGACCTCGCAATGGCGAGCCGGCCACCAGGGCATTTGCTCTGGTGTTTTCTAGCAGGTTCCTTGTAGCCAAAGCTGTTGGCATCATTCCTTCCTGAGGGACCAACTTCTGCATAAATGCCCTGCCTGACTGTCCCTGAAAGGGCCCAGGGAGACCTCCTCTAAAGAGGACCATACCAGGATTGCCAACCATTTACAGACCCTCCATGTTCAAAGTCACGAATTCAATTTTAATTTTTGTTTGTAAAAAGGGATTTACAACAGAAAAACTAAAGATCGGACTTCAGCTTCAGATTTGTAAGCCACTCATTTCTCGTCGTCTTAACATAGCAGCAACATCCATGTACATGGCAGTTGTGAATGAAGTACACCTTTACTGATGAATGGGTGTCTTAACCAACACCTTTTTCTATTAGGGAAGGGGAAAACTGGAATTCAAGGCCCTGAACTTCTGTAGGGTGAAGACGAATTTCTAACCTCAGCTCAAGGTCTGGCAGGGTGGGTATGAACGTGGCAAGTGCAGCCCACAGGGACTTGAGAGCAAACGGGCTCTGAAGCAGTAGGGAAGGAAGCGTGTCTTGCCACCCACGAGTGCCCCCAGGAGGCTGGGCCCCATGCCCATGGTGGGGGAGGCACGCAGAGGCCAAACCACAACAGGATTCCTCGAAGCAGTTCAGAGTGCTCCATCTGGCCAGAGGCAGGGCAGTGGCTATGTGATGTGCAGTTGGGCGCCAGGCACGCTGACAGCAGGTGGCCCCAGGAACACTGGTAGCACAGGAACCTGGGCAGGGCTCCGGCTGCTCCAGGGCCCTGGAGGGCCCCTCTGGGTTGCCCAAGGCCCCCAGGACACTGGAGCTGGGAGTAGGCCTCCGTACTGAACCAGAGGCAGTGCACAGGGTGGGGCTGGAAGGCTGGAGTGGGAAGTACCTGGTGTGGGCACAGGCAAGGCTGGGGTGGCTCCAGGAATGGCTGTCGTGCACAAAGGGCCAGGCACTGGGGCCAGACATGGCATCCCCATTCCAGCTCGAGGTGTGGTCATCTACAAGAAGACAAGAAGAGGAAGGTACGTGGAGCTGCGATCAGTTGGATTCCTCTCGTGGCCCTGGTGGTTCCTGAAGCTTCTCCAACCTAGGTAAAAGTGGCCCCTGGGCTTGCCATGGATGGGTACCAGCATGACAGAATGAACACGGACGGGAAGCAGCTGCGCTCTCTCCTCACTCCCTAACGCTGCATCTTGGCCACCTCTAGGACATAAACTCTGGCTGTCCATGGGCCAGAGTGGACACTGGAGCAGAGCCCACAGGGTCTACAGGCCCTAAAGGCACATAAACAATGCACATGCTTCCAACCACTGGCTGATCAACTACGGCATCCCGTTTGGCCACTGGCATGAGAAGAGATCAGAAGGGCCCAGTAGCTGTGTGGGAGCAGGCACTCCAGGCTGCGGGCAAGGGCAGCCCTTGTACTCTGAGTTCAGAGGAGAAGGCCTGAAAGACAGGGACAGGAGCAGCTGACAGCCTAAGACTAGCACCTTGTGATAAAGAAACCTGGCAAGACCATTGCAAGAAAGATCAAGAGTCATCAGCCAAGGGCTGGAGCGGTGGCTCGGCAGTTACGGCGCTTGCCCAGCATGCGTGAGTACACAGGTTCAACCCCCAGCACCACATACACAACTGTGTTGGAGCAACAAAAGCCATGTGAAAAACTCAATAAAAATTGATTCTGTCTCTCTCTTTCTCTGACTGTCCTTCTCTCAAAAAAAAAAAAAAGAGTCAACAGCCTTCAATAGCCTAACCAAAAGGTCAACAAATTGAATCCAACAATTGTTTTATATGACAAAATATCACAAGAAGTGGGGAATGTAAGACTGCTGTCCCACTGGGAATTACTCCACCTCATTCTAGTAAGAACCCCACAGAAAGAGCTGGAGATCCATCTCAGTGGAGAGTACTTGCCTAGCATGCCTGAGGACTCAGGTTCAAACCCCAGCGTACAAAAACAAAACAAAACGAAACGAAGGATAAACAACACAAAACCCATTAGACGCACTCCGAGACACAGGAGGGGCCCGCCAACGTCCACATGCCTTGCCTTGTGGAAGGTCTGCTCAGCTAGTTCCTCTGTGGAACCAGCAGCCAAGCCCTGCTGAAGACAAAACGATGACTGCTTCATCCAAGGCCCTCCAGGCTTGGCTGGTGAGTCCCAGTCAAGACAAGAAAAGGAAAACTATTTTTAATTGCAGATGACAAGACCATATATACAGAAACCCCACAAGAATAGTGGAACCAATTTCTTGAATAAGCAAATTCAGCAAGATTGCACACTACCAGGTACCAAAAAAAAAAAAAAAAAAATCAACCACATTTCTATATACCAGCAACATACAAATTGAACATGAAATTTAAAGAACAATGCAATTTCTAACAACATTCCTAACATCAGCTACCTTGGGATAAATTTAATGAGATGGGTTAGTATCTTCACATCGGAGAGAAATTTTTAAAAAGATATAAATAAACACAGATGCCAAGTGGACAGGAACACTCAATATGGTCAGTATGTCCAATCTCACCCAGACTCACACTTCCAATCAAAACCCCAATGGGTTATCTAAAGCATACAGGCAAAGATGAAGGATCTAGGAAAATATAGACATTCTAGAAGAAGAGCAAATCTGGAGGTCTTGCCCTCCCAAACATTAACTTACTATAAAGCTACAATAATTAAGGGGGTGTGCTATTGCCACGAAGGTAAAAGAATGGGTAAAGGGAACAAAAGTACAAGTTCAGCAATAGACCTACACAGGCATGGTCTCTTGACAAAATGTCTGCGATTCACTGCAATTCAGCCTGGAAGAAAGGTGCTGGAACAAGCAGAAAACACCCAGATTGAGCTTATGTCAAAACATGCACTTCTGTGATTTGTGATGCTCACGGACCTGAATGTAATCCCTAAAACTATGAAGCTTCTACAAAATAAATAAATAAATAAAACTTCCACCACTTTACTTTTGCCAAAACAAGCCACACACTGGCAGAACAGATCTATAACATGTATGACTAAAGAGATATAAGAAACTCCTAATATCAGTGAAAAACATAAGTGAATGCTTTAATGGTTAATATCCTTGCCCAAGGGGCTGGAGCAGTGGCTCAGTGGTATCACGCTTGCCTGGCATGTGCGAGGACATGCCAGGTTCAAGCCCCAGCACTACATACGCAACTAAGTGTCCAAGCAACAAAAACCAGACAAGAAACTAGATAAAGTTAATTCTCTCTTTCTTTCTCGCTCTCTCTTAAAAAATCATGGCCTGAGATATTTTACAGAAGTCAGCTACTAAGAAAATGAAAAGGTGCTCAAGGGGAAACTAAAATATTAATGAGAAACCTACTACTATGCTTCAAATTCCTCTTGTAAATAAAATTTAAATATAATGTCCTATATACAATATTTAAAAACTCAAAAGAAGGGCTGGAGGGGTGGCTCAGTGGTTCTGGCGCTTGCCTGGTATGCGCAGGGACGTGAGTTCAAACCCCAGCACTGCATACACAATGAAGTGCTGGAGCAACAAAGGCCACATGAAAAACTAAATAAAATTGATTCTCTCTTTCTCTCTCTCACTGTCCCTCTCTCTTAAAAAAAAAATTCAAAAGAAAAAACCAAGGCACTATAGAGAAAAACTAGGGGAAAGAGGAAACTAGAAGCCATAAATTACAGTGTGCAGAATACACAAGATTAAGAACTTTGGCAGAATTGGAAACTTTTTTTTAAAAAAAGAAATGGGGAGTGCTGGGGGGGACAAATACAAGCTCTTCAATGGAAAAATGCAGTAACTAAAATTAAAAGCTCAATAGATATGTTTATAATGGCAATTTAGGCAAAAAAAATTTAGTCAAATAAAATCTGAAGGAAAAAACATAACAAAGAATGTCCCATTCAAAACAAAACAAAAAAAATTTAATTCACAGAAGTTGCCCCGAGGAGGTAGAATGCACTAGACAAAGGCTTTAAATGAACTGTATTAAATATGCTGAAAGAGGGGGCTGGAGCCGTGGCTCGGCGGTTACGGCGCTTGCCGGGCATGCACAAGTACACGGGTTCAAACCCCAGCACCACATACAGAACTAAGTGTCAGAGCAATGAAAGCCATGTGAAAAACTCAATAAAAATTGATTCTCTCTGCCTCTCACTGTCCTCTCTTTTAAAAAAAAAGTGCTGAAAAAGCTCAAGGAAACCATTGACAGAGAACTAAAGGAAACAGGAAAATAGTAAACAAATGTATATATCAATGGATAGAAATTATAAAAGGAATCAAATAGATAAAAATAGCTAAAGAATATAAATTAAATTTAAAAATTCACTAGAGAGGCACAACAGAATTTGTGCTAGAAAAGAATCACCCAGCTTGATACTGAAATTGAAACTACCAGGTTTAAGGAACATATAGAGAAAAATGAAGAAAAGTGAATAGAGCCTGAGAGATCTTAAGTGGTGCTCTACTGAGTGGACCAATTAATGCATTATGGGAGTCACAGAGCAGAGGGAGGTGTGTTCAGAAATAATATTTGAAGAAATAGCAGCCAAGATAACATAAAAACTCCCAAATTGCATGAAGACATGAATCTACATATCCCAGAAGCTCATGGAACTCCAAGCAGGACAAATCAAAGAGATCCACACTGAGATATTTGAGATATATTATAGTCAAGTTATCAAAGGCCAAAGAGAAGTAGAAAATATTG
>PVKS010034520.1:0-20815 GCA_004027875.1 Aplodontia rufa
AAAAAAAAAAAAACAAAAAAACAAAAAAAGTCCCTTACTTAACCAAGTTTCCAGAAGATGGTAGGCAGGGCACTTGTCCACCTCAGGGATGAAAATCTTTCCCAGAAGGCTCCATCCTCTTGTATCTCACTTGCCAGAGTTAGGTCATCTAGCCAGTGTAGGTCAGGAGCTACATGCACCTTCCAGGAGAGTAAGGAATATTCACTCAGAACTTGGACAAAGTAAAGTATCTTAAGCAAGTGTGAGCCTGGCATTTGGTTATAAAAATCAACAGCAAAGTATTAATAGCTTCATAGTACAGATGATAAATTTGACCTTCATTGTAGATAGCACAAGCAGCAAAGCTACAATTCAAATCTAGATATGCTCCCTTTTCAAAGCCTGTCCTCTGGCCTCAGCCTCCCAAGTTGCTGGAATTACAGAATTATGCTACGAGGCCGGACTTACTTTCACTCTTGTATGAAAATGTGTTTTTGTGTGTCCCATTGTTCATAAGATTATCTCTCCCTATTGAGGGAATTATTATTATTGCTTTGATGATCTAAATGAGCTATAAATAAACTCAAGAAAGGTGACATTTGTTCAAGAAAAAATACCAAAATGAGAACCCAGAGATCACAGCAAGGGCTCTGTAGAATAGAACAATCCCTTTGAGATTTTTAATGAAGCATGCTTATCGTTGATTCCTTGACATCTTGACAACATCTCAACCTGGAAAAATACATTCAGATAACCTAATACTATGAGACAGCACCTTCTCTATTTGAAAACCTTCAATAATTCCTCAGTGCACATACAGCAAACTAATCTACCAATTAAGACCTTCTTCAAATAATCTCAATTATCTGAACCAATCCCCAGTGTTATTGGATGTGGCCAGATAAGGGCTGATATGGAGTCTGAAGACTACACACCAAGAGAGTTTTTATTGTGCAAGGGTTGGGATCCCCAAATCAAAAGTACAAGCAGAGCTATAAACTATGAATGAAAATTGGGGGTTAAATAGAAAGTACCAGTAAGATTATTTGGAGGTCCTTAAAACTAAGTGGGTCAAAAAGAGATATTGAAACTGGACCATGGATGTAGAATCGCAAGCCAAGAGACATGAATGAGTGAGAGTCAAATGGGAGCAGGGAGATTCACACAGCTAAAAATCTAGGGCAATCATCTGTCATATTCACTGACTGGGATGATTTGTTTTTATTATCTTTGGTCTGAACTCAGTTCCTCCCTGCCCTATCTGAAGTGGTATCAGCTTAGGTGGTCCTGGCAGAAAGTCTTGACCTTTCTTGAGATTCTCTGAAGATGTTAGAGAGGTCTGTGTCACAGATTCAGGTTCATGCCCTTCTCAGTCTGCCAGGTTTGGGAACCTCTATGGTGTGGCCTAGTTCAGAACCGGAGCTCAGTACATGTTTCAGTGTACATTTTCAGTAGGAGGTGGCTTAGTTAGGAGTTTCAGCCCAGCAGGTGGAGACTGTCATGAGTTCAGGCACTGGAGGTAGTAGGCATATAAAGGAGGGCTTCTGAAGCCATGGAGGATCCCCGTGTGGAAGGTAAGTTTGCCAGGAACAGGGCCCTCTGGTGTTGCCTAATTCAGACATCCGTCCTCCTTGGTTCTTGGAGTCAATTGGCATAAACCATCAGAGTGTCTTGACAATCTCTAAATGACCTACCGCTCCTGTGGCTCCTGCTGGGGTGTTAGATGTTAGAGATGTCCTCAGATCTCAGTCTTTAAAGCCCAGCCACAGACCAGTTGGCTACTGGAAAAACCAATGCAGACCAATTTGTGCAAGTGAGGGGGAATTACACCAGGAAGGCAGGACCACTGGGAAACTCTTAAAGGCTGCCTGCTAAATATGTATAGTTTTCAGAGTTGAAACAAAAACAAAAACAAGCTTGTTTTTCACACAGTTCACTAAAAGGACTTGCAAAAAATAAAACATGTATGAGAATATTTTTAAAAATAGAGGTGTTGTATGCCCACTCTCAGAATGTCAAATCAGACATAAGCAGAGAGCTTAAATCATACCGTATGTTTCCAATAAAAAGTAGGTTTGTTTCGGTTTCTTTACTGATTATAATTTTTCCATAATAAATGATAGCCTTTTTTTGGTTTTCCTGAAGCTATATTTTATCCCACTTTGCTTTTCTAACAGAACTACACGTACTCTTTTTATTTCAGCTATCTAGTTGTATCCTTCAGTGGGTAAAAATTTTCCACGTATTCACCAATCTGTAGAACCTTCTCCAAGGCATACTTCTCTGGTTTAAAAAATAATAGAATCAGGAGTGAGGATGTAGCTCAGAGGTAGAGTACTTACCTAGCATGAGCAGGGCCCTGGATTCCATCCCCAGCATCACCAAAAGAATAAAATTAAAACAATATGTAGAAACAGAATGGGCAGATGAGGAAAGAAAGAAATGTGAAGGGAAAGAAGGTCTTAGAGTGGAATTTGCAGGCTGAAATCTGGGAGAAAGCACTGGGTGAGTCACCAGCTGCCTGGGTTGCCCCAGGCAAATGCAAAATGAGTCCTTGGCCAGGTTCTATCCAGCCTCTCCACCCCTCCGCTCCCTGCTGCAGGCAGCTGGATCCTTTGAAGGGAAGGCAGTCTGTCCCCGCTAAGAGGGGCCTCTGACCCTCCTGACACAGATTTCGAGATACAGGCAACCACCTCCCAAACAACCTTAAAAAGTCTTGGTTGTCTCTGATAATAGCCCTTGGGGAATGGAGGGATGGGGGAAATTCAGTCCAAGAATGTATTTTGTTGATGATAGGCTCAGTGATTAAAAAAAATAAAATAAAAAAGTAAACAGTATTTTTTAAAGTAAAATTTCACATGAAAATTGATTTCATCTTCTTTTTAAAAAATCAAAAGATCTGGCAACACAGAAGTCCCATGTCAATAATGGCCCTAAGCAAAGATAGATGCCTCATGTTTGTTCAGTCTCTGGAATACCCTGCATCTATCTCTGTAGTACTCAGGCTAGGTGGTAGCCCTCATTTATAATCCACTTTCTACTGTTTTTCTAACATCCCCCTCCCAACCTATGTCTTTATCACTAATGAAGAAAAAAATTTAGACAAAAAATTAGAAATCCTATTTTTCTATGGAGATTAAGAATATTGTTATATATTTGTTATATAAAGAATGATAGACTTAAATAACACACATTAATTTTCTTTGAAAATCAATTAAAGAACTAGAATAAATGAAACAATATAGGATGAAAGCATTACCAAACTGAAAATGAGGATAAACATTTCAAGAGTTTGTTTTTACTTGTAAATAAAATAAAGTTGCTGCAAAAATGTAGTTAGGAATTTGATGCTAGGGCATTGAAATCTTTTATAGATGGAGGGTTTATAAAAGCATCTATTGAATATAGCAAAAGAGATCTTCCCTAAGAGCACTGGTTCCACGTGCTGCACACAGGGCTGGAAAAGATGAAGGAGCAATTTGTTGAGGTCTCCAATAAGCTGCCTTCTTTTTTCCAATGTAGGTTCCCAACAGGGAGAGAAATAAAGGTTAAAGGTGGAAGGCAAAATGTCCCCCTTAGGATTGAGAGGGAGTCATTGAGGATGTGGTTTAATGGGAGAAAGGCATGGAGCCTACAGACTCAACTCCAGGGTTCCAGTCCCACCCATACCCAGGCCTACAGACTAAGCCTTTCCAAGAGCAAACATGCAGGAAGATTTTGTTCCAGAGAATAACGAAAACAGGAAGCCAGAATAAACACATCCAGTTTACCTTCCCCAAATTCCAAATCGGGTAAGGGACTCGCAGATCACCAAGGACTGCTCTGTTGAAGACTAGGCGGGTGTAAACATCACCCTCAAGTTAGCTATATTAGTGAATGGTGTTAATGAGGATTTAGATGGGACCCAAGAATTAGATGTGGTGCCCAGACAAGAAAAAGGATTACTTTTATGTGTAATCCTATCCTGGTAAAACTCATGAACTGTGACCCCTGCTTCGAAGGACAGTGTGAATTGAATGTCTGTGGCTCCAAGTCCTAATCTACGGTGGTAATATGCTTTGTAGTCATGGAACTTGTGAATGGAAGAGATTATATGCAGTAAACATGGTGTCCAAAGGGAAATATGCCAACGTTGGAATTCCAATTCTGTAAGCATCTTGGGAGTAGTTCCCCTAAATGTAAAAACAGGTACCTACGTTTGCACATAGCTGCTTTCCATTATAAATAGAATTAAACCAGTCTCACTTAAAGGCTTCAGTGCTAAGTTTGGAGCATGCAGCATGAGATACAGTACCCAGCGTCAGCATTGTAGTGCACGAGGAAAGGAGGGCAGACATGCTGTGGTTCTGAACAAAAGAGGGATGATATGCCGCTTCCTCTGGGCAGCCTTCGAAGGCCTCTTCTCACCTCTAGACAGTTGGTCATTCTGTGGTTGGAACTTGAGTTTGTACAGTTAGGACTCCGCATTGCAAACACAGAAGCACGTTACACAGATCCAGGGTGTTTCGCACAATCCAAAAACACACTTGCAGCTGGACCTTAAAGGGGGCTGCCACCAGAGGCTGTCATAGGGCCCAGAGCACCCTCCTGCTGCCTCACCCCTGGCTTCTCTCCAACAGTCCCTTCCTTCTTCCTTGGCAACCTGCTTTGCTCTGCTCCTGAGACCACTTGCCCAAACTACATGGAGAAAATGAACTGACTCTCCTCCGTTCTCTCGGTCATTCTCTCTCCTCTCCTCCCCTGACACCCCTCTTTGTCCCAATCTCATTCTAAATTCCTATGAGAAAAATTCGGATCAGCCTAGATTAGATCAGCTATTTACCTGTGAGCCAATCTGCTGCCCTCAAGCAGGCAGGATCCTGTTAGAAACATAGCTATCACTTCCTGTCTCTCCTCCACCACCAAGATCACTAACTTAGGAGGATTGGATTGATAATCCAATAGATGGCCACTAAAACATGGTGTGCAAGTATATGTGATTTTTTTTTCCAGGCTGAAAACACACACACACACACAGCAATAGAGTTGTGGCCCCAGGATTTTTTTCACTTACAGTCAAAAGAAGCTAACTCTGGCAACCTACCCCAGGAACAGATTTCAATGGAAAGGTATGGGTATCTGACTGACCCAAAGGGCAATATGCCTATCTGGGCTCAGGAGGGACAGGAGCTGAGCTGCTCCTCTGACTTTCAGGTCGCAGGCATTAGTTGAGTCAACTCAGGTCAGTCTCACCATTGTTGCTCCTTAGCTCAAGACTTAGACCATAGCCCAGGAAGAAAGCATCTGAGTGTGTTAGCTCTGGTCAAAGAGCCCCATGCCATCCTTTTGGTGGTGCACCCCTGCAGACCTCCTATGCCAGGTGCTGTTTCCAGGGATAAGGTGGCTGTATCCATGAGGGACACCTGTACCCTTAGAAGCCCTTAGCACACTCTCCAGAGATAAGTCAATCCTTACTATCTAGACTACTCTTCAAGCAAGTATCACTAAGGACCACAAAGAAATACTAAGGTCACTTAGGTACATGATTATTTATTTATTTAGTGATACCAGGAATCGAAACCAGGGCCTGCATGTGCTAGGCAAGCGCTCTGGCACCAAACAACATCCTCAGCCCTTTTTATTCTATTTTGAGAGAGGGACTCACTAACTTGCTCAGGCTAACCTTGAACTTGTGATCCTCCTGCCTCAATCTCCTGAGTCACTGAGATTACAGGTGTGTGTCACTATGCTGGGCAGATTTTTGCTTTTTTTATGCATATGTATGTTTAAGTCCCTGATAGTTGTTTCATTCTTCCTTCAAAAATTTTATTTGAGGGGGCTGGAGCTGTGGCTCGGCAGTTACAATGCTTGCCCAGCATGAGAGCAAATACACAGGTTCAAACCCCAGCACCCGCATACACAACTAAGTGTCAGAGCAACGAAAGGCATGTGAAAAATTCAATAAAAATTGATTCCGTCTCTCTCTTTCTTTATCTCTCACTGTCCTTTCTTTTTTTTTTTAAGTTAAATGTCATAAACTGACATTTTATTTTTTTATTTATTTATTTTTTTAAAGAGAGAGGGACAGTGAGAGAGAGAAAGAGAGAAACAACTTTATTTAGTTTTTCACATGGCCTTAGTTGCTCCAACACTCAGTTGTGTACGTGGTGCTGGGGTTTGAACCCGGGTCCTTGTGCTTGCCAGGCAAGCGCTGAAACCACTGAGCCACCACTCCAGCCTCACTGTCCTTTCTAAAAAAAAAAAAAAAAAAGTATATATATATATGTACACACACACACACACACACACACACACACACTTTAGGAAAATATGGTTTAAAAAAAAAGAAAAGAAATTTTATCTGTGGGGCTGGAGCGGTGGCTCAGTGGTTACGGTGCTTCCGGCACTTGCCAGGCAGGTGCGAGTATGAGAGTTCAAACCCCAGCACCACGTACACAACAAAGTGTCCGAGGAATGAGTCACATGAAAAACTCAATAAAGATTGATTCTCTCTCTCTTTTTTCTCTCTCACTATCCCCTTTTTCTTTAAAAAGAAAGAAAGAAAGAAAGAAAGAAAGAAAGAAAGAAAGAAAGAAAGAAATTTTATATTGATTGTTTTTACTTTCTGTCTCAGAATTTGATGTAACCATGTGAAACACTGATTGCCATTGGGGACCCTGTTTTTAATGGCCTGAATATTTGCTTAGATAAAATTTAACATGCATTTTAAAATTGTTTACCTTTCTGTGGAAATGCAAAGCAAATGAAAATAGGCCAACCCTTTCTTTTCTCCTCTCTTTAATTATAAAATCTCTAGCTTTTGTTTTGTTTTGTTTGTTTTTTGGTTTTTATTGCCATTAACATTCCTATGCTGTTAACTATTATCATGCTCCACAACAATTATTTTCTTTGGGATCCCTTTCTGGCATTTTGCTATGTTTTAGTCTGGAGAAACTGAAGGGTGGAATCCAAACAAAACTGTGTTTACTTTTTCCACACTTCAGGAACCAGAGTAAATTCAGTCCAAAGAACCCTAGGGGGAAGGAAAAAGAAAGACTTTTCTTTGTGCACAACTGAAATTAGCAAAGAAGGCTTTATTTACACTGCACATTATCATCCTAATTAAAAGGGTAAGGCAATGTGTAGATAATGATAGATAATTGCCCTTGACAGCAGTTATTGATGAGATTTGGTAATCAAATGGTTGAAGGCATTTTGGTGCTGACAGTCAAGTCCTACGAGCTGCCCAATTTTTGTGGAAGGCACATTATTACATCTGGGCAGAAGTTTTCCTAGAAGTTCCCTTTGCCAGTGCTTCACTGGGGTTCAAAGTGGTATAGTCATCCCTCTGTGTCCACCTGGGAATTGTTCCAGGACCCCCTCTCGCCACCCCAATGCCCTTCCCAGATAGGAAAACTGAAGGATGCTCCAGTCCTTTATGTAAAATGGCGAATACTTGCGTACAAACCACACACATCCTCCTGAATGCTTTAAATCATTTCTACATTATTTGTAATAATTCATACAATGTAAATGCTATAAATAGTCATACTGTATTGTTGCAGGAACAATGACAAGAAAAAAAGACTGTTCAGCATGGACAGTTCCCCCCCACCAAACACTTTTGATCCGCAGATGGTTGAATTAGCAGGTGCAGAAACGACGTGGAGGACTGAATGTACGATTTTCTCTTGGGTGCCTGTCTTTTTATTGGATTGGCTTCATAAACGGGAGGGAGCCCAAGCAGTGTTCCCATGCTGCAGGCTGAGGATGGAGGCTGTGGCCAGTCAGTCTGTCCAGCCAACCTCACTTTTCCACTTACCTTTCCACCTGTCAGCTCCTAATGTGGGACACTGCTGTTGAGCTCGGGTTTTCTACCTAGGTGAGCATTCAATAATTTGTTTTGGTGACCTGTTTTGGAGTCAGATTGAATAAAGCCAGAGATGGAACCGCCTTTTTAGAAGTCAAGAAAAAATGGATCCACTCAAGCTTCTACTGGCAGATTGTTGCTACTATTACTGCTTCAAATCAAAGCAGATCTTCTCCCTTCCATATTATGTTGGAGCATATGCAATTGCTATTTAAACACTTTAAATATTACTGGGTTTTTTTATTGTGGCAACAGTTATAACATAAAATTTACCACTTAACAAATTATAAGTATACAGTTTAGTGGCATTAAATATATTCGTAATGTGTGATTATCTCTACCATTCATTTCCATAACTCTTTTCTATTTTCCCAAATGGAAATTCTGTACCCATTAGATACAGACTTGCCATTTCTCCCTCACCAAACCCCCAGTAATCATCATTCTATATTTCTTTGTGGTTTTGACTACTCTATCTCTTTTCAGAGAAATGATATTGAATTTGTGTGTGTGTGTGTGTGTGTGTGTGTGTGTGTGTGTATGTGTGTCTGTCTGTCTGGCTTATTTTGCTCAGCATAACATCTTTAAGGTTCACCCAGGTCGTAGCACATGTCAGAGCTTCCCTTTTAAGGCTGAATAGTTTTCCATTGTATTTATTCACCACATTTTACCCCTTTATTCATCTGTTGATATATACTTGGCTTGCTTCCATGTTTTAGCTATTGTGAATAATGCTGCTAAACATGAGGGCACAGATGTCTCTTTGAGACTCTTTTTTCATATTTTCAGATATATACTCAGAAATGGAATGGCTGCATCAAATGGTAATTCCATTTTTAATTTTTTGAGGAACCAGTTTTCTGCAGCTATACTATTTTACATTCCTACCAATAGTGCACCAAGGGTTCCAATTTCTCTAGATCCTCACCAACACTTGTTATTTTGATGCTTTTTTTAAATTGTAGCCATCCCTGGATACAGGGTGATATTTCATTGTTTTTATTGGCATCTCCCTAATGATTAGTGATATTGAGCATCTTTTCATGTACTTACTAATCTTTTTTGTGGGGAGTAATAACAGGGGATTGAACCCAAGGGTGCTTAAGCTACACCCCCAGCCTTTTATATGTTTAACTTCAAGACAGGGTTTCACTAAGTTGCTTAGGCTGGTTTTGACCTTGCCTCAGCCTCTCGAGCCTCTGGGACTACAGGTGTGCCAAGGTGCCCAGCCTGACTTTAATTTTTTTTAAATTTCATTGTCTGGGGTTTTGTTGTTGTTGTTGTTATTGTTTTTGTTGCTGAGTTTTGAGATGTCTCTGTATATTCTGGCTCAATCACTTATCAGATATATGATTTGCAAATAGGTCTCTCTCAAATGTGTTCAACTGATTGTTCTGTCTTTTGAGGCACAAAATTTAAAATTTTCCTGAAGTCCAATTTGTCAATTTTTTTCTCTTGTTGCTTGTGCCATTGGTATCATATCCAAAGAATCATTG
The DNA here is from genome assembly GCA_004027875.1 of Aplodontia rufa. Classification (NCBI taxonomy): domain Eukaryota; kingdom Metazoa; phylum Chordata; class Mammalia; order Rodentia; family Aplodontiidae; genus Aplodontia; species Aplodontia rufa. The sequence continues at coordinate 9,325 of PVKS010034520.1, forward strand.
CTAAATCCAATTTCTGTGAAGTTTTTGCCTTGTGTTTTCTTCTAAAAGTTTTATGGTTTAGATCTTACGATCAGGTCTTTAACACATTCGAGTTAATTTTCTGGGCATGGTGTTGGGTTAGGATCCTGGACTGTCTATTTTGTCCCCCTGGCTTATGGGTCTATCTTTATGTTAGCACCTCACTGTTTTGATGACTATAACTTTTTGGTAAAATTTGAAGTCAAGAAGTGTGAGTCCTCCAACTTTGTTCTTTTCAAGAATGTTTTGGTTACCTGGGGCCCTTTGAGCGTTTCCAAATTAATTTTAGTAATTTTTTTCTATTTCTTCACATGCGTGACCATTTTTGACTTTTAAAATCTCAAATTTTGTGTGATTCAATGTAATGGTCAAACTCTGCACAAAGAGATGAAATAGGCTGAAGGAGGAAGGAATTGATTTTTAATTAAGAAATTTAGTTATTGAACAATCAGAAATGTATATAAAGTGACGATATTATATGCATAAATTCTTAAATCACATTTACCCCCTAGATCCCTCCCTATTCTCCCTCCCTTTCCTTTCCCTCACTGGTCCCCTCCCCACTTCTACATATCTATGATTGCCCTAGATTATATGTTGCTACACTTTTTTATTGGGTCTAATACATGAGATTGACTACCTTTTGCACAAGCTGGATTTAGCTCCAGCCTCCACAAATGAGTGAAAACATTCGACCCTTGACTCTCTGGTTTTGGCTAACTTCACTCAGCATGATTTCTTCCATCGCCATCCATTTACCTTCTAAGGCTGCAATATCATTGTTTCTAATTGCTGAGTAGAACTTCATGGTATGTATGTTTTTTTGATCCATTCATCCAGTGAGGTACAGCTAGTTTGATTCCATAATTTAGCTATTGTAAATTGAGCTGCTATGAACATAGATTTTGCTGTGTCACTGTACTGTGCTGATTCTAATCCACTGGAAAAATATCCAGAAGAGGGATAGCTGGATCATATGGTAGGTCCATCCCTAATTTTTTGAGGGTTCTCCACACTGCTTTTCAGAGGAGCTGGACCAATCTGCAGTTCCACTAACAGTGTGCTTGTGGAACTGGTATTTTTTGAAGCTGAGCATCATAACCCATCCACACCTTGAATGACTTCCAGAATCCAAGCAACATGAGGGCGTTGAGGATAGGCTCAATAGATATTTGTTAAGTAAAGAAACGCTAAGCAGTGGAATAAAATAGACGAGCATGTAGATACTTCTTGCAGAGTGCTTGTGAGTGTCAGCCCCTCATATAGGAAATATATGTGGTAAGTGAACATAAAGGTACCTGGCATGTGGCAGCAGCTCAACAGATTGTCAGGAAAACATCTGAGACTGAGGTTCAGAAAGGTGAGATGATATATCCAAAGGTAAATAGCGAATAAGCGGTGGAGACAAACTTGAGTATATTTGGTTGAATTCAAAATCCAAGCAGAGCATGGTGGTGCACACCTGTAATCTCAGCTACTCAGGGGGCCAAGGCCGGAGGATCACAAGTCCCAGGCCAGCCTCATCAAATGCATTCTGGGCAAGTGTTTTATCAGTGAGCCCCAGCCCTATCCCCAACCCTCTGTTCTGCTTTTATAGCTGTATTTTATATGAACTTCAATCTTGGTAGGACCTTTGCTGCTCCCTAAATCCTCCAACATTCACCTCTAATTCTTTTTGTTTATTGTACCAGGGATTGAACCCAGGGGCACTTAACCACTGAAACACATTCCCAGCCTATTTATTTATTTATTTATTGAGACAGGGTTTTTTAACGTTGCTTAGGGTCTTGCTAAATTGCTGAGGCTGGCTTTTAGCTTGTGATTCTCCTGCTTCAGCCTCTCAAGCTGCTGGGATTACAGGTCTGCATCATCAGGCCTCGCGTACCCCCAACTGTTAGTCATATTCCCAGTGAAGTCTGAAGTGGTCATCCAGGTCTGGGCCTCTGCAACCAGACACAGGGCAAAGACAAGAGGATTTGCCTTGGATGGATGTCATCGGCATCTGCTCAGTGCCCTCGCCAGCCCTGCAAAGTGTGCAGTGCTGAGAATGCAGCCTGCAGCTCACACCTCTGCTCTGCTTCCCACTCCAGGGAGACGGAGAGAGAAGCAGTGTCTCCTGAGGCGCCATCTGTGAGTCAGTCACCACACTAATACGTTCGCTTGCGCTCTTTCCTGTGCCTTCCTTCTGGTTCGTAACAGTCCGTGGTTATTCTCCTTCAGCAAATGTGAAAACTGAATTCACGGACACAAGCCCACCCCATGCATTTCAACCCGGCTCTCTCTTATTCCGGAGCTCTGGTGGAGTGGAAATAGCGTCACATTTTATCAGGAAACAACACAGGAACAGCTAGAGAGACGCAAGCCTGAAGCATCAGAAGACGGACCTTGGCTTACCCCTCCTTCTGTCATCAGGTGGCAATTTTTCAGGGATTCACAAGTGCTTAGTGAGGTCTTGTGGTGGGGATGGGGCTCTGTCAGGGTGGAGAGTGGGGCAGAGAGGATGCTGTCCTTGCTAAAACCACTCAAGATAGGAGGGAGAATAGCAGTAAGATAATAATGGGCCAAAAGAGCAGAGGAGAGAAGCAGATGGTGTGTGTGATACAGAGACCAGCAGCAAGGATTCCAGAGCCAGGCACAATTAGGGTTAAAATCTGCCTCCATCGCTGGCTTGAGGTGTGATCTTGGAAAACTTATCTCCTCTTCTCTGAGCCTTCATTTTCCCATCTGTATAAACTGGGACTAATAAAGTTGACCTCACTGGATTCAAAATAACAGGGATTTAAATGAGAGTGTTTTTGTAAGGAACCTAGCACATATTAAGACTTTACTAAACACTGGTTCTCCATCCTCCTAGGGATTAGAGAAAGCAACATCACTTTGTTTAAATGCATATAAAAAGGTTTTCAGGCGGCTTCTTAACAATGAGGATCTTTGTTGGTGAATATGCAAACCAAAAATAAAGAGAGATTAAGAAACACTGGCCAGTGTATCCCTATCTCTGCTTAAAATCTCGCTAATCACCAGAGTTTTCCACCTGGGAAAACTCCTGAGGCTCTTGTTTGGGCCACTCTGTCTGATGGGGGTGAGCCTGCCCTCTCTCTGACTCCAACCCATGCTGGGAACAAAGGTGTGGGAAGCCTTCACCTCTCAGGGCTCCCTTTGTCATTAGAAGATGGGCCGAACCTTGGATGGAAGACAAGAGGAGGAAGCAGAAGATGGGAGTGCTGCAGCTGAGTCTTCCTGTATGCTATGAAATGTGCAGAAAAGAGAGGTCCAGGGGCTAGAGGAACAACACTTAAAAATCACAGATTTCAGAATCCAAGGCGAGACCACTGACGTGTGGCTCTGATCATTTTATAGACATCCTGTCATCAGTACCAAGCTGATCCCAGGTAAGACTCAGAGATATTCAAAGTTTTTAGCATATATTTTTTTTTATTTCAAAGTTTAAGAAGCATTATCATCATGTTTTCCATCTGTAGTTGCTTTCTTTGGGTCCTATTGCCTTTGTCTCTGTGCATTGCTGCTTGTCAGGGAACTTACATGAAGTCACTGGCATGCTGGATTCCTTCTGCCTGCTCACCCAGCCTTGCGAGTTCTGCTTTCCCTCTCCTGTTTCTGAAGGCAAATATTTCAAATGGGCCATTTATCTCCTGCCCCTTGCCTCCTTGCTTTCCTTCAGCTCTGTTTCATACAGAGCTTGTAAATATTTTTGACTCATTCAGGATGACTTATTCAAGCTGACCAAATGCGGTTTTATGCAACCCCAGCCGTAAAAACACTACAGGGCTGATCTTTATCATTCTGTAGGAAAAAAAAAAAGACCCAAAGTGATTCAAATGACTGTTTATTTAGTGCGTGAGGGAACTGGGGACCAGGCTGGGCAGATGACTTTCTGTTTCCTCTCCTTTTCATTCTTTTGCTCTGATATGTGAGCATCTGGGCTCTGGGCAAGCAGACTGGTAATTTCGGTTGGGAGGCTGCATATATTTGCTATTTTATAATTAAGCATCTTTAGATTTTAGCTTGGTTTTAGCTTTGGGACCATATGGTTGAACTGGGAGTCCAAGACTTTTTCATGCTATCAGAGGGGAGGCCAAGGCAGAAGGATATCAAGCAGGTCTGTGACACATGTCTGCATTACACAAACAAAAGCCAGTTTGCTTTCAGAAGCTTGAATTTCATCTTCTTCCCTCACCTGCTTAAACTCAATGGTATGCTTTTGAAATACCAGGAAATGGCTATATGCTATGAAGGTAGTTTTTGTTCACCCCCCCCCCAAAAAAAAGTCAAGATACCAACAGCTATAGTAGCTATAGTAACTTCGCTTTTCTAAATTGATGCGCAAACTGCGGAATGAGTAACTATTCCACCATCACCATTGGAGTCTTGGGGGAAACGAAGCGTGGTTTGGCCATGCAGCAACAGAACATAAAGTATTGATGAAACTAATGGTTTTCAACCTGCGCTATGTTTGGAATTCATCTGGAGGTGATTGTAGTTGCCCACGCCCCACCCCAGAGATTCAAAGGGCCTAGACAGAAGCCTTCTTTATAAGCTCTTCAGGTCACCATCTACTTGTATTAGGCTCTCACATTTACAGAAAAATCCAGAAATTAGTTTAGAAAGATCTATAAAATAGGTTTGCTGTTTGGTGGTTGTGTTAGTTACCTTTTTGCCACTGACCACAGTGACATCAATCCTTTGGAAATGACTTCCTTGGGCCTCCTGTGGTGCAAGCGGGTGACCTCACAGTCTCTTAAATGACTTTTCCTTTTATTCCCTTTGAGCCTACCCTGGGTGTGGGGTGTGGTTTTGCTGTTTCCTGTTATATCCTGAAGGTATTTTTCCTATTGTCTCTGTTCAAAGTTCTTAGCTTCTTTTTTAGAGGCTATAATCTTTTCTTTCTTTCTTTCTTTCTTTCTTTTCTTTTCTTTTTTTTAGAGAAAGGGACAGAGAGAGAAAGAGAAAGAGAGAATCAATTCTATCCAGTTTTTCATGTGGCTTTCATTGCTCCCAAGCTCCCTTGTGTATGTGGTGCTGGGATTTGAAACTGCATACTTGTGCATGCCGGGCAAGCGCCGCAACCCCTGAGCCACCGCTCCAGCCCTGGCTATAATCCTTCCAACATCCACACTTTCATTGGTCCCAATTTTACCTATATGTCTTCTCTGGCCAAACTGAAAGTTTCAAATTTTTCCTCTGTGCTTTTGCTCCCCATTCTCCCAGTAAATCTGGCTAAAATCCATACTACCTCCTGCATACTGTGCTGCCTTGAAATCTACACTGCCAGGTTAATTAGCCAATCACTTTTAAATTTAGCCTCACAGAAAGTTTCAGGACAAGGACAGAATGTAGACAAGTTATTTGGCAAGATGTAACGTGAGTGGCCCCTGGCCCAATTCCCAGTAGAGTCCTCATTCCCATCTGAAACCTCATGAGCACGGACTTACCTTCCCACCTTTCTCTCAGTGTTCCAGGCTTCTGTAGCTACTACCCATTAAGCTCCACTTAGATATTCTAAGTCTTAGCTTGCATCTCCCAACTTTTCCAAACTCCTCCCACAAGCCAGTTCCAAGGGCTACTGAACTACCTGGTCAGGTATGTCACAGCAACGGCCCTACTCCTGGTACCAGTTTCTTTGTTAGTCAGATTTTTGTCATAGTGACCAAAATGCTTGATGAAAACAACATTGAGGGCTGGAGTGGTGGCTTGGTGGTTATGTTGCTTGCCTGGCATGCACGAGGACGTGAGTTCAAACCCCAGCACCATGTACTCAATTAAGTGTCTGAGGAATAAAAGTCACATGAAAAACTAAATAAAAATGACTTCTCTCTCTCTCTCTCTCTCTCTCTCTCACTGTCCTCTCTTTCTTTTAAAAAAAAATGGAGCGAAAAAAGTTTATTTTAGGCTCATGGTTTCAGAAATCTCAGTTCATATTTGGCCAACTTCATTGCTCTGGGCCTGAGGTGAGGCAGAAGATCAAGGAGGAAGATCATACTGGAGGAAAGTTGCTCAACTCGTGTCAGGTGGGAAGGAGGGAGAGAGAGAGAGAGAGAGAGAGCACAAGAAGACAAGAACAGAAAATAATCCCCAATGACACAACCCCAGTGACCTGCTTCCTCTAGCCATTCTTTACCTGCCTACAGTTTCCACTCAGTAGACCATTCAAATTGTTAATCTAGCAAGTGGATTAATCCACTGATGAGGTTACAGCACCCCACCGTTTTCTGAAAGTTCCACAGCTGAACCTTTCTGCATTGGGGATCATGCTTTTATTTATTTATTTATTTATTTATTTTTAAGAGAGAGAATCAATTTCTTATTTTAGTTTTCATGTGGCCTTTGTTGCTCTGACACTTTGTCACGTACCTGGTTCCAGGGTTTGAACCCACATACTCATGCATGCCAGACAAGCACCGTAACCACTGAGTCAATGCTCCAGCCCAAGGAATCATGTTTTTAAAACATGAACTCTTTTAGGGACATTTCTAAATCCAAACCATAACAGTGGTCTCTATCCACTGAAACTAGAGCTATTAGATTTTTACCTTATTTAAATAATTCTTCTATCATTAATAACCATCCAACAATTATGAGAACTTTTCAGACTTCAATCTTCTTGATCTAAAAGATAGACTTAGCTTATATAATTTCTAATGTCCCTTCCATTTCTAACTTATTTTTTCTTCTTTGTTTGCATTGCTGGGAGTCAAATGCAGGACCTCATGCATGCTAGGCAAGTGCTCTACCACTGAGCTATCGCTGCAACCCTAACTTCCTCTCATATTATGATTCCTAATTTCATTATTCATGTAACCGAAGAGGATTACAAGCAGAGGGGGGAAAGTAGAAATTTGAAAGAAGCAATAATAATAATAAAAACAGTACCAGTTAGAGGCAGATTCTACTAAATCTGGGTCTCCCAAGAGGATGCTTATGTAACATAGTTAAGAAAACAGACCTAATGGAGTCCAGCTGAACTTCGTATGACCTTGGGCTGATTAACTACTCTGTCTCAGTGTTTCATCTGTAAAATGGAGTCAGTAATGGCACCTACCTCATAGAATATTTGAGAAAATTAAGCAATTTCATTAAGTAAAGTGTTTCAAACACTATTTGAACATGCCAAATACTCAGTAAATACTATCTACTGCCTGGGGATGAAAGTCAGGGACAGAACATGCACATGACCCTGGGTTCAATCCTGATCACCAGTATCTCCCCACAACCCTCTATCTTTCTCTCCCTCACCACACACATTTGTTTGTATGCTAAAAAAAAAAAAAACTTTAATTATGATAGTCCCAACACCCCTTATCCTGACCAAGCTCAAGCTCACTTGAAAACAACCAAAAACCCTCCCTGCTTGTAAGTTCCATTTTCTTATTAGTTGAATAAAACACATATTGAAGAGAAAAGCAAGTTCAGCTGAGGTTAAGAAGGGATATCATGGGCTGGAGTGGTGGCTCAGCGGTTATGGCGCTTGCCTGGCATGTGGGAGTACGCGGGTTCAAACCCCAGCACCACACCATGTACACAACAAAGTGTCTGAGCAATGAGGGCCACATGAAAAACATAAAGTTGACTCTGTCTTTCTTTCTCTCTCACTGTCCCTCTCTCTTTAAAAAGAAAAAAAAAGGTGGGGGGTTATCATATTGCTGGAATCCAGGGAAATTTCAAGGGGCAAAATCTTGATGTTTGAAAGAGTCTCTGCCCCCGTTAGAGACTGCATAAGCTTCTTGTTCAAGACGTTAGGATCCTCCATCAGAGCACTGTTCTGGGATTTTGATTTTGCTCTTGTAATTAAAACCAAGTTCACCGTTCTCTTTCTCTGAGTCATGCCTCCTTGGCTCCTGTGGCACAGAACCTGGGTGAAGTTTCTGTAATACTGAAGGAGGTATGGAGCGTTCTGCGGATCCTCGTTCCCTAAACTTGACCTTGTTTCCTAGTACATGCATGCCCCAGCTCTTCCACTGCCCTACTTTTTCCTGTCCAGGATTATAATTCCAGAAGAATCATTATGACCCAGAAAGAGAAGAGCTATTTATAGGCACATCATTTAAATTCTTTCTTGCCACATCTATTATAGCTGTGGGTTGTTCTTAAGGAACCAGAAAAAACAGGTCCAACACTTGGAAGAGTACTTTAAGCAGATCAAATAAGATACTTTTTGATTTATATGAAAGAGTAGAAGAAAATAGTTTGACTTGCTTAAGGATTTATCACCTTAATTTCGTGGTAAAATTCTCTATGATAGTTTACTTATTTCATTTCAACAAGGAGTAGATAGACAAGCATTTGATTTGGTATCTTGAGGTAAATTAAGGTGTTGAGTGTCAGAAGCCCTGATGGTGGTCCAAATAATTGGATTCCAGTTGTTCCTTGGCTACACCACCAGATCTCAAAGCCTGTGTCATTAGTGTTTTCTCTGTTTTGTTTTCATTAATTTCTTCTCTATTGCTTGCTTCTTTCTGCTAGCTTTAGGCTTAGTGTGTTATTTTTCCAGTGTCTTAAGATGGAAGTTTAGTCTATTGATTTGAGATCTTCTTTTCTTTTTCTTTTTTTTTTTAAGCGAGAGAGAATCAATTTTATTGTATTTTTTCATCTGGTTTTTGTTTTCCAACACTTGAGCTTGTAGTGCTGGGGCTTGAAATCCAGGTCCTCAGGCATGCCAGGCAGGTGCTCCAACCACTAAGCCACCACTCCAGCCCAAGATATTCTTTCCTTAATATAAACAGTTAGAGCTATAAATTTCCCTTTAAGCACTGTCCTATAAGTTCTCATGATGGGTCTTCATTTAAGGTTGTTTTTTCCTGATTTCCCTTTTGGTTTCTTCTTTGACGCATTGATTACTTAGGAATGTGTCATTTCATCTTCAACATTTGTGAGTTTCCCCAATTTTTTTCCTACTCTTTATTTTTAAATTTATTCCACTATAACCAGAGAACATGCTTTTTATTATTTCCAGTTTTTAACATGTATTGAGGTTTGTTTTATAATCTAGCATATAGTTTTTCCTGGAGAATGTTCCAGGTACACTTGGGAAGAGTGTGCATTCCTCTTTTTGGGGGGGGGGTGTCATGGTTTAACTGTGTTGCCCAGGCTGACCTCCACCTCCTGAGCTCAAGTGATCCTCCTGCCTCAGCCTCCTGAAAGACTGAAACTATTGACATATGCCATCACAGTGACTAAGAGTGAGTATTTGTTACTGAGTGGCATGTTTTGTAGATGTCTATGAGGGATAATTGGTTTATAATATTGTTCAGGTCTTATGTTTCCTTGTTGTCCTGTCTATCAGTCTATTCCCTATTGAAAGAGGTATTTTGAAGTCATAATTGACCTTTGAATAATTCAACTATGTCAAGCATATAGAGGTGTTCAACTTTTTTTTTAAGAGAGAGAGTGAAAAAGAGAATCAATTTTATTTAGTCTCTCACGTGGTTTTTGTGGCCCCAACACTATATACGTGGTGCTAGGGTTTGAACCTGCCTCTTCCCACTTGGCTGTAACCACTGAGCCACTACTCCAGCCCCAAGGTTCAACTTCTAAAGAGTGCTTATATCTATGAAACACAACTGTAATCACAGCATCCCAGTAAAGCAGATAAATTATGATATTAACATTTTACTTTTAAAAAATTGATAAGTTGGACCCCACTGATGTACCCAGGATTACAGTGGCTGAGTGAATGAGCAGGGATGGTGACCAAAGCTTTTGACTACTGTCAGTCTTGCCTTTCCACCAGACTAAACTGCCTTCCTCATGGGCCAGCTGCAAGATGGTAGACACGCACCAACATATTGTGTGTGTGTCCGTATGACAAAGCAAGAGCAAGAGAGTGCAAGCTCACAGGGAGATTGCAATGTAAAGTTTCTCTTTATCCTGGAGCCAAAGTCAGGTTTAATCATTCTTGGAATTTTCATACATGAACTGGGTGTGGTTATGGGCTTATTATTTACATAACATTTTCCTTTCTGCTCCCTTTTACCTAAGGGAGGAAAAGGCTTTCTCTGGAACCAGTAGACCCACACACACACCCACACTTACACAAGTCCACACCCACACACATGCACAAGGGCACTCACACATATCCTTCACACTGAAAGCACATAGTCAAGCCTGCTGCCTGTTCAGGTCTATGTTGCCAACATGACTCAAGGTTTGGGCGTGACCATCTGGGCAGGTAAACTGCATGCAGCTCCTCTCTGCTCGGGTCTCCAGCCCTCCCTCATTCTCACCTGGCTGTAGACACAGGTACTCAATCAACATTTATTGACTTGGCTTTGTAATGATCCCAATCTAAGTTATTATACCCTAGTTAATGAACCAGTGACTTTAGTGAGAGGTGGGGCCCACAGAGCCCGGGCAGATCCCTCTGTTCCTGGACACCTGGACTCTGGCTGGCTGCTGGGACTCCTCATCTGGCAGGGGTTTGCAGCTCCTGTGTCCTGACTATAATTTGTAGGATCTTAACACAAAGCCCTGAGGGGTTTATTTCTAAATATTTACTCATCCTGTGATATACTTCATTCTTTTGCTCACTTGCTTTATATCTGTACAGGGATTTGAAGAATAATTTATGGACTGCCAACTAAGTGTCAGGCCCATGGAGGCCAAGGAATGGAGGTGAGGATGAATGAAGAGTGAGAATGGACAACAGACATCCACGTGGAAGGTAAATCACAGCAGGATCAGGTTCATGGCTCCTGGGGTGCCTCCCCATGCCGGCCACCAAAGGAACCTGGGGAACTGAGGCAATGGCAAAGGGCGCTGGGAGGTGGAGGAGGTTCTTGCACGTGAGGAGTTCACGATTACCTCTCACCCACGCCCTGGAGGCTGAGGAAAGAGTGCTGTGATGACGGGGTGTCTAGGCATTCTGTTGGAGTAAAGAGCGGAGGGAGGTTGTTTGTGCTACAGGCTGTATGTCAAACAGGATTCTAAGATTCTCTGAGCGTGGTTACCTTGAAGCCCTACTGTTCCTCAGAGGGCAACAGATCAAGTAGACCCTGGAAGGAGGCACAGAGGTCTCCCAGGACTGTGCCTCAGGTGGAGCAGTGGAGCACGGAGTATCACCTCGTTCAACCTAGCTCCGTGCCTGGCAACCACCGAGCTGAACCAGCCCATGCCAATGTCCAACAGAGGGGAAAATTAAGGAAATCCCAAGTCATGCACAACCTTGCTGCCATCCATAAGCCCATAGCGTTTGCTTTGGGATATTGGATGTGGGACTCCCACAACACATCTATTCATCTCTCTTCTCACTGGGATGCAGAGGAGAAACTCCCAGGTAGATCTGCACACATAATAAAGAGGAATTGCCATATGCATATAGTTTGGATGTAATTTGAATCCTAACATTCGGTGAAAATAACAACACAGCTAAATTGATTGCTAATCTGATTGCTCATTTGGTGCTAGGCATTGTGTTAAGAACTTTATATACATTATCTTATTTTGTTCTCCAGTCTTC
>PVKS010034521.1:0-20811 GCA_004027875.1 Aplodontia rufa
CAATTTGATTTCATTTTTCACATGGTTTTTGTTGCTCCAACTCTTCATTGTGTATGTGGTGCTGGGGTTTGAACCCCTGTCCTCAGGCATGCCAGGCAAATGCCATAACTGCTGAGCCATGTCTCCAGCCCCTCATATGTATACTTTGATGGATTTTTACACAAGTATTTCCCCATATGAGCCCCAATCAGATTGATATGCAATATTTCTATCTCCACAGAACTTTTCTTCAGGCCTCTTCCCTTTTCAGGTGGGCATTCTCCTTATCCTCTAAAAGAGACGAGGATGTGAGGCTCTGAGATCTTTCAGTTGGGGGTTCAAATTTGTTCCACCACACAGGAGAATTGTCAGTATCTAACACATTTCAACATATACAGTCTCCATGAGCCAGCAGTTCCTCTGCTCATTACATATATCCAAGAGTTGCATATGCCAACAGAAGATCTGCGCAAGAATGCTTGCAGCAACATCAGTCATAATCTTCCCAGAGCAGAAACGTCCAACTGTCCTTCAATAATGAAATAGATAAATGAATTGTGGCATATTTATACAAAAACACGATACAGCAATAAAAAGCAAATAGTTATCAAATCGTGTAAACACGTGGATGAATCTTAGACATTATGTTGAAGGGAACAAGTTTGATACAAGAGAATATATACTGTATGAGTCTTTGTAAATGGAAGTAAAAAGAAAAAGGCAAAACCAAACCAACCAACCAAACAAAAGAGAAATAACAAAAGCTGTGAGAGAAGTCTTTACTCTCTTTTAATTGACTATTTAACTTCATCCTTCCTGACTGGGGATGTATGAGAGAATTGGGGTATAATTGTCCTAAGTACCCACTTTATGCAGGTGTCTAGAATGGTACCAGTTATGTTGCGTTCTTGGGAAAATAGAGTAAAATCATCATTCAACTCATTTTCTGTCGATCTAGGATTTAGTTGAGGAAACCCATTTGAGAAAGTCTTACTGAAAGTTAGATCTTAGCGCTCAATTACAGTCAAGTCATTTGGAAGAATATTTTACAGGTGGCATTATGTCCCTCCTCCTACATCAAGTTGGGGGGCATTCAATGTCAGTCATGTTGTCAGTGATGTGGCTACGAAGCTGGATCATTTCCTTAAAATGACCTATTGCTCTAATTTCTCCTGACCACACTGCCTGAACTTAGAAACAGTACCAATTATTGGTACAGTTGTTATAATACTCATGTGTGCTAAAAGACACATAACATAAAATTTACCATCTTAACCATTTCTAAGTGCACAATTCAGCAACATTGAGTATATTTACATTATTGATGTCACCATCATTACCATATATCTCTAACACTCCAGCTACTTTTGATAACAGGAAATACATTTTCTTAACAAGTACAATTTCCTATTTGAAACTTGAAATGAAACTAAATCATCTCTGCCTTGTACATGATGTTGATATTCGAAAGGACAAGTCCATGTGTGGTAGAGCTGTTTCCTGAGAGGCCATACAGATGACAGTCCATAGTCAGTCAAGAAGTCTGGGAAAGCTCTCCTTCTTATCAGGGATGATCCCATTCCCTTCGAACTTCCAATTACTCATTAGTCAGCATGAAGATGGGGGGAACATTTAGAGAGAAATGAGCAATTATTAAAAAGGGCCATGAGAGCAAGTTTTCAAAGCTAGGAAGATTCCAGCGAAACCATTTTATACTTAAACAGGCCCTTTGGAGTTTGCACACATGCTTGCACCTGGACCCCACCTGGGCATAATTAGTTTCCCTGAGCTCAGAGCAGAGAAAACACTGAAAGAAAATGATGTCAAAAAACTGAGCAATCTGTCATGATCTGTGCTGCACAATTAAGGCAGTGTGCTTTCTAAAAGAATTATGTAATGCAGATGACAGAGTCTTTAGATCGCCAGAACTGGAAAACCATCTGGCTATGTTCTACTTCACAATCAGGATGTCTGTTTCTTGAATTGTATGCTTTGGGATGGAAATTGTAGGAGGAAGAGATAAAATGCTCTTGGTCCATCTGCAAGGAGGTCTTTTATCTATTTGAAAATTAAAATTTTTTTAATTCCAAGTAAGCTAAATCCTCAGTGCTTGGTGATCAAAATAAAAAGTAGATAAAACTGGGTAGACCGATAAATCGTGACCTCATGGCAGTTAGTGTACCATGAAACAAATGGGAAAATGCATTCCCTAGACGTGCATGAGTCATCCCTGTCTCTCTCCTCCTGGGTCCATCCCTAAGGTCCCAGGACAGCACCCCAGCTCCTCCACAGTGCATCCATCTTAGCAGACTCCACACCATCATCTCATCCTTTTGCCAAGAGCATATGAATAGAAATGAAGCCAGTGTTTCCTGCACTGAAGAATTTCCATGTGTATTACTTCAGCATGTATTAACCAGCCATGGGATGTCTAGCAGTCCTAGTGTTTTGGGGGCTGCACAGGAAGAGCTAGAAATAATTGATAAGCAAATCAAGAAAGATATGTTCACAATCAACAATAAGGGTAGACTCAGCATTGGAGTTTGCTAAGGTGAGGAAGAGTAGATCAGGGCTGTCTGAGATTGAGTGGCACTCACTCTTCCCTTCCAGGCACCTCACCCTCAGCCTCACTTGGCATTCATTGCAATCATCCTTTGCTGTCTGCTCCTGGCCTTCCTGAAGGGTGGAGGCTCAGATTCCAGGAACATTTAATGGGTGCCTGCTAATTCCCAGCACCCAGCTAAGTGCTTCCTCACCCGGTCCTCATTCACAGCTCTGGGAAATGACTCTACCCCTAGTTCAGAGATGAGGAGAATGGGTCCCAGAGAGAGAGAGAGGGAGAGAGAGCACAGACTTGGCAGGAGGCCCAAGCATGAGCCAGCACTTCTGGAGATTTACAGAGGTAAGGGAGTTTTTTTTTTTTAAGAAAAGGGAGTGAGGGAAATCAGAGTTATGGGAGGAGCTGAGCAAAGCGTGGGCTCAGGTCAATGGCCAGCCTTGACCTGCTAAGTGTGGAAGGTTGGGAAGAGAGGAGTTCTCTGGAACTTGAATGTAACAGGTAAGGGGGTCATGCTTCTGTACTTCAGAGTGAGTCAATAGTGAAGGTGGAGGGATGTGGGTCACTCCCAGGTGACTGTTCCCTCTAGACTCTTAAGCCAAGAAGCTGTTGTTGCCAAAGCAGGGCTTCAGAATAGGCCATAGGTGACAGCCCCTGACTAGGGGACATATGTGGATACCATTTTGGCTTTGCCATATGAGCCCAGGCTTTGCCTTCCTTTCTCACTCCCTGAACCCACAGTGCTCACTGTCTTGCCTCTCCAAGTACCTGTCCCAGTAGGTGACCCAAGCAGTCCATGGTTGATCAACAACTTGATGAGGAGATAAGTGCTAAACAAGGGACAAAATTTTGTCAGAATTCAAAGAAATTAATTTTGACCAGAGGCGGGAGAAGGGAGAGCAATAAGGGGTGGCCTCACAGAAGGATAATTTTTGAAAGTTGAGTTGGTGAAGAAAGGGCACACTGGAATTTCAGGCTGGGGAAAAGCTTGTGGGCAGGAAGGGGTGTGGCCTACACAGGAAATGATGAAACTAATTTATACATATTTGGAGGGGCCTGGAGACATTGTTTATGAAAACCGATTGTTATGCTTTGGATGTGAGGTGTACCCCCAAAGCTCCTGTGTTAATGCAGGAGGTGAAATGATTAGATTAAGTGAGCTGTAATCTAATCTGTCCATCCTATTTTAAATGGACTGACTGGGTAGTAGCTGTAGGGAGGTGGGTGTGTCTGCAGGAGGTGGGTCACTGGGCATGTGGCCTAGAGGGTTCATGTTCCCTGTGGTCCCCTCACCCATCACTCTCTGCTTCCTGGTCACCATAAAGGTAGCAGAGCTACTTTGTCATGCTCTTCCTCCATGATGTTCTGCCTCACCTAGGCCCAGAGCAGTGGAGTCCACCATCTGTGGACTGAGAGCTCTGAAACCATGAGCCAAATAAACTTTTCCTCTTCTAAGTTATTCTTGTCAGGTATTTTGGTCACAGTAATGGAAAGCTGACTAATACATTGATCAGGAAAACTTTCAACAACACACTAAGGCGCTAAAATTTCATTCTTTTAAAATAACATGATGGGATTTTATTCTTAAGTTCTTTGGTATTTTCTAATTCTCTACAAGTAGTGGAAGAAATGAAATGTATGTTTAACGTGTAATTGCATGAAGATAGATGGCTGACTCTCATACTGTCCAAGATCTTGTTTCGGAACAATGAAGAAGGATCCTTCAGCCATCAAAGTAAGTTTGTTCTTAGAATAAAAAGTTTATTAGTCAGTGAAAACCATGCAGACCTTGGGGGAAATGAATCACATAATTGGAAAGCATTTCTGGATATTGTGTGGCAGTGATCTGAAGGATGAAATGGAGTGTAGGAGACCAGTTACAGTTGTTCAAGCAATAAATGACAAAGGATAAGCCCCTGGTGAAATAAGTGAAACACATTTGAAGGTAAAATGGAAGGGATTTGGTGACTGGTTGTTAACAACGAGTTAGAAAACATTTAATTTAGGATGTGACATTTCCTGAATGGATGAACAGGGTGATGTTGGTACCATAAGTTTAGATGGGGAAATTGGAGACAGAAATTGGAGGTACAACAGTGAGTTCAGTTAAAATGTGTTGAGTGTGAGATAAGGGATGGAAATTTGAGGTGAAACTGTCTAAAGAAAGATGGAAGTAGCTGGGTGTGGTGGTGCATGCCTTTATTCCCAGTGGCTCGGGAGGCTGAGGGAGGAGGATCCCTAGCTCAAGACCAGCTTCAGCAACTTAGTGAAGCCCTAAGCAACTCAGTTAGATCTTGTCTCAAAATAAAAAAGAAAAAGGGCTGGGATGTACCTCAGTGGCAAAGTGCCCCTGGGTTCATTCCCTCCTGGTACAAAACAAGACAAAACAAACAAAACAAACAAAACCAAAAAAACCAAACAAAAAAACCCCGAAGTGATTCAGATCTGAACTCTGAAATTCCTTTTTCTTTTTAAAGAGAGGGACATTGAGAGAGAGAGAAAGAGAGAGAGAGGAGAGAGAGAGAATCAATTATTTATTTATTTATTTTTAATTTATTTTGTTATTTTTGAACAACCATACAAGTTTTTAACAAAATAATATAAAATGTGTATAGTTTCTGGATACTAGATTTACCCCCAGGAGTGCCCCCCCAATTACCCACCCGTATCCCTCCCTTCCCTTATCCACAATATCTCTAAAAAAGTATTAGACTGTATAACATTACACCTTATCGGGGTTTAACACATGATAATAGACCACCTTTCTGAATGGTCAGGGTCTAGTTCCAACCTCCACAGATGAGTGGAGACATTCGACCCTTAGATCGCTGGGTTAAGCTGATATTACTAAGCATAATTTCTTCCATAGCCATCCATTTACCTTCAAAGGCTGCAATATCATTGTTTCTAATTGCCAAGTAAACTCCATGGTATATATGTACCACAGTTTTTGGATCCATTCATCCAGTGAGGGACATCTGGGTTGTTTCCATAATTTATCAATTGTAAATTGAGCTGCTATGAACATAGATATTGCTATGCCACTATAATGTGCTGATTCTAAATCCCCTGGAAAGATACCCAGGAGTAGAACAGCAAGGTTGAATTTTGGGCTCATCCCTAGTTTTTTGAGGATTCTCTACACTGCTTTCCAGAGGGGCTGTACCAGTCTGCAGCTCCACCAACAGTGTGTTAGTGTGCCTATCTCTCCACAGCCCCTCCAGCATCTATTATTGTTTATTTTCTTCATTTTTGCCATTCTGACTGGTGTAAGATGATATCTTAATGTAGTTTTTACTTGCATTTCTCTGATTACTAGTGATTTAGAGCACTTTCTCATGTATTCAGTGGCTTGATCAATGTCCTCTGTTGAAAAGTTTCTATTTAGTTCTTTGGCCCATTTATTAATTGGGTTGTTAGTGTTTTTGTAGTTCAGATTTTTGAGGATTTTGTAGATTCTGGATATGAGGCCCCTGTCAGAGGAATCATAGCCCATGATTCTCTCCATTTCCGTAGGAAACCTCTTGACTCTTTTGATTATTTCCTTGGCAGTACAAAAGCTTTTTAGCTTTATGGCATCCCATTCACTGATTTTTGACTTTATTTCCTTCATTTTTGGAGACATGTTGAGAAAGTCTTTGCCTACTCCCAAATGCTGAAGTGTTGGGCCTAATTTGTCTTCTATCAGTTGTAAGGTAGCTGGTTTAAATCCTAGCTCCTTGATCCATTTTGATTTAATTCTGGTGCAAGGAGAAAGATATGGGTCTAATTTCAACTTTCTGCAGGTGGCTGACTAGTTTGTCCAGCACCATTTGTTGAAGAGGCTGTCACTCCTCCATGTAATATTTTGTCTCTCTGTGTCAAAAATCAGATGTTTAAAAATTTGAGGGTTTGTTTCAGGGTCTTCTATTCTATTCCATTTATTTAGTTTTTAATGTGGCTTTTGTTGATCCAACAGTTTGCTGTGTATGTGGTGATGGGGTTCAAACCTGGGTCCTAATACATGACAGGCAAGCACTGTAACTGGTGAGCCACCACTCCAGCCCCTGGGCTCTGAAATTCTGAGCAGTAAGAGCAGGAGATTCATTAGCCATAAATTCGGTTAAGAAGATACAGGAATAGAACTGGGGGACAACACAGAGCAAGTCAGGACCTGATATACAGACCGAACCTTTAGAATCCTTGCATTCAGGGTAAGATTGAAGAAGAGAAGTCATGGACAGACACAGAAGGAAGGGCACACTGAAAGTCAAGTATGAGGGAGGATTCAGGAAGAGATTGGTCAAAATCCTTTAAGGAGGTGAAACATTACTAGGGATGCCAGGTAAATTACAGAGAACCCAGTTAAGTTTGAATGGAAGATAAACAAAGAATGTTTTCTTTAAAAAAGATTGTGTAAGAATGTCCTACGCAATACTTAGGAAATACTTATATTGAGAATATCCTAATATTGCATGGAATATACAAATTGAAAAATAAAAAACAAAATGTGTTTTTTATTTTTCAAATTTAATTGAGCATCCTGTATTTTTGTTTGTTAAGCCAGAAAATCCTAAGCATGACTTAAATTAAAGGATGTCATTACTGAATTCATTATAATGTCCGAAGGTGCTCAGATCTTTTGGCCTCCTTTGTTCTTATGACCCAGATGACAGGAGTCTTACAGAAAGGGTGTGACTGTTATTAGTGGGACTCTGGGTTCTGACACCTAAGTCCCTGTATAAATTCCCTTCTTGATTTTGATGCTTCTTTGCCTCCAATTCCGTTTCTGAATCTGTTGCTTTATTGATTTTCCTCTTTGGTTTCTAGACCTCATTCCGCTCTGGGGAGTCTTCTTTTGCTCCCGTGATTACCATTTCAGCGGGTTGTCCAGTAAAATCACTGGATTGCAGGAGTTTAAGGAAACAAGGAGGTTTGTGGCCTGGGAGGGAAGAGGTCAGAGTGAAACGACAAGCACCGCTGGGAGGGACTGGAGGCAAGCCATGAGGGATAAGTTGTCTTGAAAAGGAGGTGTGTGCGCGTGAGGTCTCTTTTCAGACAGAAGCAGAGGAGATGGGGGAATTAGTGAAAAAGAAAGAGATCTAAGGGTCCCACTGTTACTGCTTTTATTTTGTCACTGAAGAGGGAACCAACATCATTGGCTGTGGTCTTGGGTTGGTATGAGGGTTGGCAGTTTGATAAGTGAACATATTTTATTCTTACTAACTCGTTTTAGAGATTGGTATTTGTCTTCAATTTTGGAAAACTTCCTTACACATGAGATACAGAATATATTAACTGCTACATGTCCACAGTTTATTGTCAACTAGGGGTAACTCATCAATTTACTTGATGTTGTCCCTTCACAGGAACCAATTAGCATATTTACAAGTGAGGAGGATCTCTATGGCCTTAAGTGTCTCCAGCGCCTGCTCTGAATGTCGCAGGATGTAAAATGACAGCACCAGAAAACATCTGTAGTTAAAAGGTGACCTAGATAAGTTCCTTAAAATGGTGGTGCCAGTGTAATTTCTTTTCTTCCTTTGTTTTCCGTCTCTTTTTCTTTTCTTTCTATGTTTGTATTATGGATTGTACTACCCAGGAGTGCTCTACCCCTGAGCTACATCCCCCATTTTTTTTTTTTTTTTTTTGTTTTTAGACAGGGTCTCACTAAGTTGTTGAGGCTGGCCTTGAACTTGCGATCTTCCTGCCTCAGCCTCCCAAGTTGCTGGGATTACAGCCGGGTGCCTCTGTGCCTAGTGTGTCAGTGTATTTTCAAACCCCAAATGGCCAATTTCCTTCTTTCTTCACATTGCTTCTTGTGCAAATTGCTGTTCAGGCTCTAAGGATCAGATTGTGCTGGACATACCTACTACAATGGCTATAAAACAAATCAAAAGAAAACAAAACAAAAGTAAATGGAAAAGAACATGTTTTGACAAGGATGTGGAGAAGGTGGAACCCTTGTGCACTGGTGGGAACGTCAAATGGTACAGGTGCTTGACAGTTCCTCCAAAAATTAAACAATTACCTTATGGCCAACAATTCCACTCCTAGGTAGACACCAAAGGAATTGCAAAGAGGAACTCAAACATGTTTGTGCGCAAATGTTCATGGTAGCATTATTCACAATAGCCCAAAGGTAGCAACCACCACAGTCTCTATCAATAGATGAATGGATACAAAAAAATGTGGTAAATACATACAGTGAAATATTATTCTGTCTTAAACAAGAATGAAATTCCGATACATGCAACAACATGGATGATCCTTGAAAGCATTATGCTTAGTGAAATAAGCCAATTATAAAAGAGTAAATGTTGTATGATTTCACTTTCAAGATTGGCACATTCATAGAGACAGGAAGCAGATTAGCCATTACTGGGTTGGAAGGGAAGGGAATGGGGTGTCATTTCTTAATGGTTACAGAGTTTGTTTGGATGATGAAATAGTTTTGGAAATAATGGTAATGATTGTATAACACTGTGAATATATTTAATGCCACTGAATTATACACATAAAAATGGCTAAAATGGAAAATTTTATGTTATATGTATTTTACCACAACTTAAAATTAATAATGTAACATTAATTAAAAAACCTTTGAATTGTACACTTTAAATGGATGAATTTCACGGTATGTGAATTTTATCCCAATAAAGGATTTGCTTATTCCTTAGGGACACTTTTCCTTAACTCTGTATTCAGGCCATAGGGACCGTGAAAAACCCAAACTGGAGGGGCTGGAGCAGTGGCTCAGTGGTCCTGATGTGAACCTAAGTTTGAATTCCAGCACCACATATACAACTAACTGTTGGAAAATCTAAAACCAGATGAAAAATAAAGAAAATTGATTATTCTCTCTCTCTCCCTCCCTCTAAGATGCACAAACAGAAAAACCCAAACTGGAAAAATAATAAACTGCAAGTTGTTGGCAGGGGAGAACTCAAAGATTCAAATAATTAACTCGGAAACTTACCAAGCTTAATATATGGTAGAGAAATATGGATTGGTTCAAAATTGCATGTACCCTGGAGCTGCGGGTGAGTCAGTCTGCCCAGGGGCAGCAGTCACTAGCCTAAAGTGCTTTAGAGAGAAACCATCGCATGTAACCAGTTGCATAGGATTTGGCTTGAGGATTAAGGATAGCCACATTTTGAATCTCAACCTGAACTTTCACTGGCTTGAAAAACAACAGTGTGAATTCGAGTTGAGTCTGAGGAGCTATTCTGTCTTGCTCTTCTGCATGACGCTGTGTCTGGGATGGTAGGTGATTGATTTTCTTCTTTGCTTTGAAATGTGTATTTGCAGTTGTAGGAGTGGCCATCCAGAGGGTCCACAATGTCATTGGATAAGACAACTATTCATCCATTCAGCAGCTGCACAAAGCAGCCTCCACCAAGAAAACAACAATACATCCCCCAAACAGATCAAACAGCTGCTCATCAATCTGGTGCAAGCTGCAGGTTGCCCGACTAAATTACTGTCGAATAGGCAGACGAGCACAATTTGTCAGTCAGCATTGAGTTTAAATGAGCAGAGATGCACATAAAGCCAGCAATGCAATTTTAATTAAGAATTATAGACATTAAGCTTCAACCAGTGCTTCCTTCCTTAAGGTAGCAGTGACCCAGCTCCAAGGAGCATAGGAGGGATCCAGAGCAGAATTAATCTCAGGGAAAGGGCTACCCTGTACACTCTAAGATGTCCCCCAGGTGCGAAAGTGATGTGTTGATGATGGGGAATCTGTGAGAACTCAGGCTCTGTTTTTCCCGTTTGCTTTTCTTAAACAAAAACTTCATATCATGCATAGTAAAGAGTGAGTGATAATAGTAGAAATAATAAAGGGTTCTTTCTGGACCCACCACCCAGAATAAGCAATAGAACAGCTTGACTTTTTCTCCTGATGGTTGAAACAGGGGTGAAAATGGCCACACATCTGGGTGCTAAATTGAACAGAATTTCATAAACGTTGAGTGCTGTTGGTGAGTGGGGCACACAGCCTCAAAGAGTTTACAGTGGAAGGGAGGAACAGGATGACAACAAACAGCCGTGCTTCCCTGAATCCAAGAGAAGAGGTGCCCTAAGAGGTGTACAGGGCCAGAGAGGTTAGAAAGGGTTGGACCAGGTGGGGTATGGAGGATAAGCCTTAGTTCCTTCCTGATGCTATCATAAAATATGTTAGACTGGGTAATTTATAAATAATATAAATTTATTACTATCTATGGTTCTGGAGGCTGGAAGTTCAAGATCAGGGTGCTAGTAGATTCAGTGTATGGTGAGGACCTGCTCTCTGCTTCCAAGATGGTGCCTTCTGACTGTGTCCTCACGTGGCAGAAGGGCAAACGGGACAAATGGGCTCTCTCAAGCCATTTTTTTGTTAAATTTTTTTATTAGCGCATTATAGTTTTACATAATGATGGAATTAGTTGTCTCATGTTCCTAGATGCACAAAAATCAGCAATACAATTTGTTCAGTATCCCCCTACAACCCTCTACCTCCCTCCTCCCATTCCCCATCCCTTGCCTTTCTTCTGGGTCCTGTGTTGTTCCTAAAAAATCCCAAATGCAGTGACATAATTCTTATATTTATGAAGAATAGTTTATATATATTTGACTATAATAGTATATGCAGCAACACTTATAACTGCTTGGAATGTACCTTCCAAACCATTTTTTTAAGGGCATTAATCCCGTGAGGGCTCTGTTCTCATAATCCTGATTACATCCTAAAGCCCCCACCTCTTAATACTATAGCATTAAAGATTAGGTTTCAACATATGAATTTTGGAGAGATATCAGAGCAGCCCAAGACGGGAGGAGTTCAGAGAAAACTCCTTGAATAAAGTAGCATCTGGGTGAGCCTTCAAAGATAAGCAGGAACATCATAAGCTGAGAGGTGGCAGGCAGGGCATTTCTGGTAGAGGGACTTACCACAAACCAAGACAACCAAGTCTCAGGCCTATAAAAGCAACAATTAATTAATTTGTCTAGAATAATAGATTAGTGGATGGAGTAGCTCATTTCTTATAAACATTCGTGTCTTTGGGAATCATTCCATCCCTGAAGGACCAACTTTCCTTCTCACCTAAAACCTTAGAACTAGCTTGCTCAGATTCCATTCTATTTAGGAGGACATGGGAAGGAAACTGGTTTTGGCCATTCATCAAACAGTCTGTCTTCTTGTTCCTTTTCTGCTTCTTTGTCTTCATCGTCCTTATATTTTCCTTCTTCTTCTTGGCTGAGGACCAAACACAGAAACTTACAAATGCTAGGCAAGTGCTCTGCCACTGAGCTAAATTCCCAACTCCACACATTCTGTCTTCTTCTTCCTCCTCCTTCTTCTTCCTCTTTTTCTTATTCTCCTCCTCCTCTTTCTTTAAAGAGAGAGAGGGACAGTGAGAGAGAGAGAAAGAGAGAATAAAGTTTATTTAGTTTTTCATTTGGCTTTCGTTGCTTCAACATTTAGTTGTGTATGTGCTGCTAGGATTTGAACCTGCATCCTCGTGCATGCCAGGCAAGTGCCGTAAGTGCCAAGCCACTGCTCTAGTCCAGACATTCTGTCATTTTAGTAGCACCCATATTTATTTGGGCACCTCTTCCCCAGTGTCAATCTGTGTAATATGGCATGGGCTTGTTCCATTTTTCAGCTCTGCAGCTAAACCTCCTGGCCATAATTTATTGCTTTAAAGGGGAAGTGACCTAGGTAGGTCACTGTTCAATAAGAATAAGGCCCAGGGCTTTAGAGAGACTATCAAGGAATTTAAAATTTTCTTCCTGCTGATTATAAACTGAGAGAATGTGATGATTAGAACTTCTACAGCTGTCTGTGATCATGTGGGGAGAACCTGGTTCTGAATGAAGTCAACATTGCAGCAGGGGTCATATTCAAAGGTACTTAAAAGGGGTAGGCCATGGGCACTGATCGGTTAGAACAGGCATAGAAGGTTGGTTGTATTGAGGCTCTGCCTGGAGGAATTCAGTTTTATTTTTTAAAGACTTTATTAAAATATATAATTTCAAACAAAAATATTGTCATGTAATAGTGTATGATTTTATTTTTACATTTCCTAGCCATATTATTCCTAAACATATTTGCAATAATTTCTGACTATCATATAAAATCAAAATCATGTTGAGTTTTCCCTGGTTGTTCCAATAACTTTTTGTTAGTTTGTTTCCTTGTATTGAGATCTGCTATGGTATTAATGTTTGTGCTTCCCCCCAACTTCATATGTTGAAACGTAATCACCTGTGTAATGGTATCAGGAGGGGCAATAGCTGGAGCGGTGGCTCAGCGGTTATGGCACTTGCCTGGCATGCATGAAGACCTGAGTTTGAACCCCAGCACCATGTACATAACAAGTGTCATAGCAATGAAAGTCACAAGAAAAACTAAATAAAAATTACTTCTCTCTCTCTCTCTCTCTCTCTCACTTCCCTCTTTCTTAAAAAAAAAAAAGAAGAAGAAGAAGAAGGGGCAATATTTTGGGAGTTGATTGCATCATGAGGACAGAGTGCTTATAAAGGAGTTGGTCCCGGGGCTGGAGTGGTGGCTCGGCAGTTACAGCACCTGCCTGGCATGTGCAAGTACACGGGTTCAAACTCCAGCACCCACGTACACAACTAAGTGTCAGAGCAATGAAAGCCAGGTGAAAAGTTCAATAAATATTGATTCTCTCTCTCACTGTCCTTCTCTTTAAAAAAAAAAAAAAGGAGTTGGTCCCTTTATAAAAGAGGCCCGAGGGAGCTTTTGGGCCCTTCCATCATGTGAAGATGCTATGAGGAGACACCTATTGTGAGGAATGAGCCCTTACCCATCACCAAATCTGCTGACGTCCTGATGTCAGGCTTCTCAGCCTCCAGTGCAGTGAGCAATGAATTCCTGTTGTTTAGAGACTGCAGTCTAGATTGTTGTGTTATAGCAGCCCCAAAGAACTAAACAAGATCTAAACAAAGGTATGGTGTTTTGTTGCTACTAGAGAGGAATCCTCATGCTGGAAGCTGGAAGCTATTGACTGACACATGATGTCAATAATAAAACCCTGGCCCTCTACTAGCTGTGACCTTGGACAATTTATTTAACCTCTTTGCCGTCTCAGTAATCTCTAACTCAGAGCTGTTGGGATGATTCCATAAAATGGTCTGTGAACTGACTCAAATCGTCAGTCCACGTGAGTAAGTGAGGTTACTTTGTGTAATGGTTAATTTTATATGCAAAATTGGCTGGGCCACAGGATCCCTGGATTCTGAGTGCGTCTGTGAGGGTGATTGTGGACGAGATCGGCTCTAAATCAGGAGACCGAGTAGAGTAGATTGCTCTCTCCAACGTGGGTGGGCCTCATCCAATCAGCTGAAAAGCTGACCCTCCTTTCAGTGAAAGAGAATTCTTTTCTGATGGATTTTGGCTTTTCCCTACCTTCAAAGTGGAGCTATACTTTTGGCTCTCCTGAGTTTCCAACTTGCTGATGTACCTGGTAGATCTTGGGACTTGCCAGGCTCCATAATTGCATGAGCCTCTTCCTTAAAATGAATCTCTTTGTATAGATGTTTCTCTCACTACATCTGTTTTTTCTGGACAATCCTGACTAGTATGCTTTGTAAGAAATGCCCATATTTCTCTAACCAGTTTCCTCTATATGCTTAAGTCTAGGACATCAACCCTCTTTGCTTTCCTCTGTCTCCCTCCATTATTGCTGAGTATCCTAAGAAATATTTTACCTATGCTCCGAAGAATCTCCTCTCACGGGACTGGAGCAGTGGCTTGCCTGGCATGCATGAGGATGCTGGTTTGAACCCCAGTACCATGTACTCAACAAAGTGTCAGAGCAATGAAAGCCACATGAAAAACTAAATAAAGTTGATTCTCTCGTTCTCTCTCACTGTCCACCTTTCTAAAACAACAATAACAACAACAAAAAAAAAACCTCCTCTCCACTCATTTCTATCTATTGTCAAAGACCCTTGTAAGAGCTCCTATCTTGTTTCTGTTACCCAGAAGGCACTAAACCCAACGGCCCTGAAGATTTCCCATGTAAGTCTTATATTTCAATGAAGTCCCTCAAGAAAACAACATCTTTACCTTTTGCCTACATTCTTATAGCGTAGGCTCAGACCTGGTCCTGCAGGCTGGGCTCAGAGCCAACACCATATGGCCCTGTTCATTTCACCTTCTCTCCATCCCTACTCTGCTGCAGGCTCCATTCTTTCTGACAAAAAGATTCTTTTGTTTAAAGGGCTGCATGGGGGTCAGCCAGGCACTTAATCCCCATTTCAGCTCAACTGTGACTTTGGCTCATGTCCCTCACATGCCTGGAACTCAATGTATAACAGTTCTCTTTTCTGTAGATTTAGAAGTGAGGTGAATTGCAGCTTTAGAAGAAGCAGTGTCAAGACAAGAATGCAGTCGGGCTGTTCCTCCTCGGAGTATGTTGAACAACTACATCTGGTCCCACGGATCTGGATAATATTTTATTATCATTGTGTATTTTTGTATAGGACCCTCGAACTCAGTGAAAGCAATGTAATTGCTTTATGCCCTACAATTTTCAAAGTGAATGCTATTGATATTTAAAACATAAAATATTATCTTTGACTATGTATGTGGTGTATGTGTGTGTGTTTATAGGTAAAGCATGGTCATGTCTTATCAATCTAATGTAACTGAATCCAAGGGAGAATCATTTGTAAGGGGACCAGTTTAATTTCGCCACCCCTGCCAGGGAGGAAAACAGGATGCATAGGAAGCAAAATCAACCTTGGAGCCAGCTGACCATTGATGGAACCTCTGGAATCTTGAGCCAAAATAAATCTTTCCTCCTCTGAGTTGTTCTTGTTAGGTATTTTGGACCCAGCAACAAAAAGCTGACTAACACAGTTTACATATTGTCAATGACTGCTTTCCTGCTGCAACAGCAGAACTGAGTAGTTGTGGCAGACTGTAGCATGCCTATAGCTTAAATTATTTATTATTAAGTCCTTTGTAAAGCAAGTTTGCTGGAGTTTTCTGCTAGAGTCTTGGAATTTTCCTTGTATTCTCTGATGTCCACTGGCAGGTCGAGGAAGGAGAAAGAAAGGGAGAACCACTGCATGAGAGCTCAGTGCCGAAAGCAGAGAATGATGGAGACGCTCCTGTGACCCAACCTTGAGTCAGTCTCCTCTGAGTCATCTCCTGACTAGGCCACACCCCAGGCTCCACTCTCTGTCCTTGTAGAAACCAGATTGAGCAAGAATTCTACTAAATCAATTAAAAAATATCCTATCCTGGGTTCTGATTACGCTTGATATCTTATCACCCGGCCTGCCTTCAACAAGAACTCTGTTAAGGTGGTTTAACGAGAACTCCCTTCACTTCTGTCGCTTCCTCTTAGTACATTTTTGTCCAACAACCCCACCCCTGCTTGGCTGTAGATGCTGCTTGCCCGTGATGTCTCTTCCCCAGCTGCAGGACACCATTACATTGGTCCAGATTCCTGTTGTGATGTCCCCCCAGTCTTGAATAAAGTCCTTCTTACCATCGTCAACAAATATTGTGAGTACATTTTTTATTTATTAAGTTTTCCACTTCAATGTACATTCTGATGGCCAGAACTCAGGTCATCCCACCATATGTCATCTGGAATATGTAGCTGTGTGTCTGGGAGGAAATGGCAGATGATTGGTGAAAGAACTCTGCCACATCTGCCTACATGTGTGGTCTGGTGGTTGTGCTCTTCCGGTTGGCTTTGGTTAGGACAATAGCTGTTGAAAAGAAGGAATATGTTTTCTGCTCTTCCATTAAGCTTGCTTGTGCTGCTCAGCTGTAGTGGTGGGGATTCATTGCTCAATCCTCTGCTCACTGCGATTGCGCACGCATGCTCGTCTGCAGGGAGTGGTTTTGGGTAGGCTCTGGCTGACTCGACTCTGTTCCAGGGAATGCACGTTGTGGGACAAGTTCTGCATCACAGTGCAAGAAACTCTAGTCTGGCATGGGAAATGTTTTGATCTCATACTCGGAATGTAGAACATAATGGCATCAATCTCAGAAAATCAAATGAAATCTTGTGGGAGTTGGATAGGTCCAATGAATCAAATTATATAAAACAATTTCATACTTGACATTTACTGAGAAGGGCTTGACTTTCCCTACGTATTTTAGTCTGTTCAGCTGCTATTATTTATTCATGTCTCTTTCCCCATTTGGTTCACAATTTATCATTTGGGAGCTCAGAATTAAACTGTAAAAATGTATATATGCTAGACACTGTTTTATGTTCCATCAATGGAGAAGTCATCAAAATCTCTAACAGAATAAGATTCAACCTATTATAAGGGTGATTTAGCTGAAATAAAATGTAATGTTTAACTCAGAGAAGTTGGGAAAAATGACATTTAGGAATATGGAATTGAATAATCAGCTGGTGAAATGACAGTGGTTTCTTTGTCAATTTCCCAGTTGCAAGAACATTAGGACATCAAGATTATGAATGGCCAGAGCCAAATGAGGATTCCCCATAAGCCAGCAAGACAAGATTGGCTTCTGATTCCAACGATAACAGATTGTTCCCTAACACTGACATAGTTAAAGAAAGAATCTCAGTGTCCCATCATTTCCTTTTGCTGTACTATCATGGTTTGTGGTGGGAAAGAATTAATGTGCACCAAATTAAAAAAAAAACAAACCCCAAAACCAACAAAACAAAACAGCAGCAAGAACAAAAACCAACAATCTAGCAAGAAATCGACTCCAGCAGGACACTTCTGACATGGATCCCTGTGCCTAAGAGGAAGAGGGAAGTGAGGGAAGTTCATGCACAATGAATGGGAATCCTGCGAGAGTCCCTGGGAGGAAATTTACAGAAAGAAAATTCACAGAGTGAATGTGAAAAGCAAAGGTCAGCTCATTAGTTTCCTAAGGCTGCTGTAACAGTACCACAAAGTGAGTGGCTTGAAATAACAGAAATATATTTTCTTACAGTTCAGAACAGGAAGGTAGAAGTCTGAAATAATGGTGTTGGCAGGGCCATGCTGTCCCTGAAGGCCTCTAGCTTCTGGACGTGGTTGTATTGGCCGTTCATGGTATTGCTTGGGTTCTAGACATATCACTGTGGTCCCCACCTCTGTTGCCTTGAGGTTTTCTGTGTGTAAGTGTTCTCCTTATTTGGACACCGTCACACACCCCCATCCAGTGTGATTGCATCTACAAGGACTATTCCCTAATGAGGTACTGAAGATTAGGACTTCCAAATGTCTTTTTGAAGGACACAATTGAACCTATAACAATCACTAACAGCAGATTTCTATCAGGATGTCATAAAGTGGGCAGAACAGTCCAGAGTGAAGGAGGCCTTCTTAGTACCCCAAGATGCTCTGGGTGGGCAGCTAGAACACACCCTCTAAACAGGGAGGGAAGGAGTAGCTTTTTGACACAATTACATGAAATTTAAAACAGGGCAAAAATGGATGTTTGGTAGGAATAAAAATGACAATAAAAACAAGCAAACATTTATACTCACTGCATGCCTGTCATTGTAGGAATTTTACATATGTTATGTAATTTAATTCTCATAATGATCCTATGATGATGCAGATTCCCCCCCCCCTCCCCCCGCCTTTGGTACTTGAGATTGAACCTGGGAGCACTCCACAAGTGAGCCACGTCCCCAGCCCTTTTTTATTTTTATTTTGCGACAGGGTCTCACCAAGTTGCTGAGGCTGGCCTGGAACTTGAGATCCTTCCTCACCCCTTTGAGTTGTTGGGAATACATGCATGCGCCTCTGTGCCTGGCTTATAGGTACTTTAGTTAGCCTTGTATAGACAAAGAAGTTGGAGCACAGAGAGGCAAATGTGGAATTGAGGAAAAGACTAGACAGGAGCTTTGAGATGGTGGGAGACCTCAGGCAGGGCCAGAAATCTAGCTGCCCACACAGAGCAACTGGGGGTGCTATGGCCTCCTTGACTCTGAACTTTCTCTTTCTTTGGATTCTTCTATATATCTGAGATTGAAATCCCACAATAGAAACTTAATTCTTGAGGCAAAGACTTAGATCATATCCAGTTTTAAAGGGTTGCTGCACATTTAGCCACAAACCAACCATGCTCAGGAGGGGTTGAAGACGTGGTATTGACTGAATCATAGCAAACAATTCATTTACCCTTTCTACTTACTGAAATGCTCTTGAAACAGGGATCCTTTGGATGATTAGACATACAGATAATTTATATATAAAGATAAATATGTATGTAATCATAAATCTGGAGACAGTAGATTGTTATGATTAAGATCACAGACCTGGAGCCAGATTGCTCAGGTTCAATTTCTAGCACTGCCCTGTTAGCTTGCACTCTGGGGTGAGTTACTACAAGTTCTCTGGGCCTGACTTTCCTCCTCCAGAAAGTAGGATGATGACAATACTATCTACTTCATAGGTCTGTGAGAATAAATGTGTCCGCATGTGCTTTGAGACAGGCTCTGGAACGTAAGTGTGCAGGAGGTTATTATTATTATGTATG
This sequence comes from Aplodontia rufa, assembly GCA_004027875.1. NCBI lineage: Eukaryota > Metazoa > Chordata > Mammalia > Rodentia > Aplodontiidae > Aplodontia > Aplodontia rufa. The sequence continues at coordinate 19,008 of PVKS010034521.1, forward strand.
AATTATGGATAGATGAGTAATATAGGAACTGATAGATGAGTAATATAGGAACTGATAGATGAGTAATATAGGAACTGATGCTTTGGCTTTTGTTGGTGGACACAGGAAGAAGATGCTAGAAAGTGCCTGCTGGGTAGAGAAGTTGAGAGCCATCGTTTTGTATGGAGACACTGCTGGTAGAGATGCCTTCAGTTCACCTGAAACTTGACATTATTGTGGTGCTCAAGGGTACCCACTGGTCCTTCAGAATGAAAGTTCATTACTCTGCTTTAATTTCCATTTTTAGGGCTGGAGCGGTGGCTCAGCAGTTATGGCGCTTGCCTAGCATGCACCACGTACACAACGACACTTCAGAGCAATGAAAGCCACGTGAAAAACTAAATAAAATTGATTCTCTCTCTCTCTCTCTCTCACTGTCCCTCTCTCTTTAAAAAATTTCTATTTTTGGTCAATAAAATTACTGAGGAGTTATGCCTGGCATGCGTGAAGACCCGGGTTTGATCCCCAGCACAGCATAGTTGTGGAGGAAAAATAAAAAGAAGATGAAAAAGAATTAATTCTCTCTTTAAAAAATATTTTTAGGTGTGGAAAAACACACCCAAATAAAATTTACCATTTTAATGATTTGTAAATGTCCCGTTCAGTAGTATTAAGTACATTCATGTTGCTATGCAAACACGCCAGAACTTTCTTTGTCTTGTTAAACTGAAACTCTGTGCCCATTAAATTACTTCCCATTCTGCTGTCCCCCTGGAGCCTGGAAACCCCACATTACTTTCTGTTTCTATGGATTTGACTATTCTAGGTACCACATGTAAGTGAAATTATATAGTATGTCTTTTTGTTAATGGATTATCTCACTTAGCATAATGGAGGATCACAAGTTCAAGGCTAGCTGGGGTAACTTAGCAAGACTATGTCTAAAATAAAATAATAAAATAAAAAAAAGAGGCTGGAGATGTAACTCAATGGTAGGGTTCTTGCCTAGCATGAGTGAGGCCTAGGGTTAAATTCCCATTCAATGTTCAGTAAACTCACCACAAAAAAAAAAAAAAAAAAAAAGAAAGAAAGAAAGAAAGAAAGTATATATTTTTATATGACACCAGGCTATTTTAAAATTTCCCTTTTCTGGAATAGATTGAAGTAGGTTAAGTATAAGCATCTCTAATATAGTCTTAATTTCCACTGGTCATTGGTTAATGGCAAGCTCTCATGAGGACACGAGATGTGAATCATGTATTAAAAATATTGTAGCCCTGACTCTCACAGACAAGCTTGCATTTTAAAAAAACAGATAAGTTGATAAATTGTGAGGATAAATATATCCACTCACTCTTCCTCCACCTTGCAGTGGAGAGTCTGCATGGCTGTGGGTGTCAAGAAGTTTTCCATTACTTCCTGGAATTAAATAGTAAGTGGCAGGGCAAGAACATCAACAGCTAAGTCAAACTGGTGTCCATATCATGGGTGGTGACACAAGTTAGGAGTGCCTGGGGGGCTGGAGTGGTGTGTCTCGGGGGTTACAGCCCTTGCCTGGCATGCGTGAGGACGCAGGTTCAAACCCCAGCATCACGTACACAACAAAGTGTTAGAGCAACGAAAGCCACATGAAAAACTAAATAAAATTGATTCTCTCTCTCTCTCACTGTCCCTCTCTCTCTTAAAAAAAAAAAAAAGTGTCTGGGAGGGTTTTGGCATTCTCAGCATTAGAAATCAACGCTTTCCTCCAGGAAGTATTTTCTAAGGAAGAAAACATTCTCATATGCAATGTGGAATACAACCCAGTCTGGTCATTCTGGTGACT
>PVKS010034522.1:0-20800 GCA_004027875.1 Aplodontia rufa
TGTTATGAAATTGTTAATGTTTGTAATAACTTTAAGGTGAGAAATATTATAGGTCATATCATTTAAGTCAAAACAGTTAAAAAATACAAAATGACATTGTCAAGAGGAAATAGTATCAGTGATCAGACTGATTTATACATAAAACCTATTAATGATAAAGCCTCTATGCATTTAAAGTAAATGTAAGTCAGGTTTAAAATGAACAATGTTTAAAAGACAGCATTTGATATTTTTTGTATGTAGAATTATATCTGTTAGAATTTTAACTTTTAACAACCTTGTTTTGTTTTAGTGAAGACTTAGATTAAAGTAATCTTAAATTATTTTTGTAGTTTTTAATCCATAAAAACATATTTAATAAACCCAAATGTATGTTATCTTATAGAACTCATAAAAACACATTTAATAAACTCAAATATTACTTTATAAAAACTAAATCAAGATTATTTAAATTTATTTAGCAGTTAATGTTTTAACATTTTGACTTTGTAAATTTATCAGATGTCTTTTTTAACAAATACATTTATAGAAATTAATCTCATTATGTTAAATCTATTTTATTTATTTTTAATTGTTAACTTTAGGTTACCCATGAAATTTTAGGATATTAGACAAATATAAGCCATCTTTTTTTATTGAAGAAAAATCTTAGAAGAAATTAATGTTACACTCAAAACATTTATAGAAATCAACATTTTATTGATTGACCACCTAGAGAAAACATGTGAGTTAGTATTGTTAAACACATCTTTATTTTTATGTATAAATGATTTAGATTGAATCTTTTTTAAAATGTTTAAGTCACTTGAATTAAAAGTCATTTGGATCTATGTTTTTTTATTTTAATGTAATTTATGAGCATTTATTTATAAGCCAATTTGGTACCATATGGAACATACATATAACATACAAACACATAGGACAGGAGTGTGCGCACACACACAAAACAACAGGAAACATAGATTTTTAGACTCTGGGAAAAATTGAACTTTTGAATAAAGACAGTAGTTGTATGTAAAAGAGGTTACAAACGGTTATAATTTTTTTAGGCCACTTAATTGGAGTTTTTTAGAGATCAGTAGAGAAAGGAGGAGTACACTGACCATATCAGCATGAAGGAATGTGTACCTGGAGGGAGACGCTGGCCAGTCTACCAAAGCAAGATACTTAATCTTTTTTAATTAACTTTTCAGAAAAAACAAGACTGACTGAAAGATATATTTAGGTGTATAAAATAGGTGAATTTACCAGTAATATTGAGCTCAAGATCTAAAAAATGAAATGGCCACATTTATTTTAGTAAAGGAGCATGTACATATCTTTAGCACCAGAATTAGAGTTAGTCTAGGCCTTATGTGTTTTTTTAGAAACTCTTTTACTTTAACCTTTGAGGAAGAAAAGTTGTCTTTGACTAGGCACCAGAAAGAGAAAGCAGCAGTGGGAAAAATACTGGGTCCTTTTTTTTTTTTTTTTTTTTTTTGGTACTTTTTGTAAACCTCTTTTTATATGTTTTTAGACCCGTTTGCAAAAACCAAGAAGAAGATTGTTTATTTACCTTGACAGATGAAGTAACTGTCCTAGGATGCACAGCAGTTTCCTGTGTTTTTAATAATGACATTATTGTTTTTTGCAGCTGGAGTTTAGACAGTTTTAAACCCATGGTACCTCTCCTCTCACTTGCACTTACTTTAAAGTAGAGGACTTTTATAATGAATGAATACACACAAATAACAAGACTCATAGAGCAAATAGCAAGGATTAAACACAAAGAAAGACAATAACAATTAACACAAAACATCAAAAATATTGCTCTAGAGCCTCTGCTTATAGCAGTCCTCGCTTATAGGGAGCCCCGTCAATGCGGTTTTTTCCTTGCTTATAGCAGTCCTCGCTTATAGCGAGCTTTGTCCCTGCTTATAGCAGTATGTAAGGATTCCCTGCTCTTCAGGCAGTAGCTAAACTTTACTTACCGATTTAATATTGTCCGTTCAAAGTCCCCGTACGGGCCACCATTTGTTGCATTCATCCAACGAAGCGACAATAATGACACACACACACATTCAGGGTTAAAAGACAAAGACTAAGACTCAGACTCAGTTTATTGCTTACAGCTCTCCTTATATAGTTTTCCACATCCTGTATTCTGTATCAGCAGTTTCACATTGCAGTCACAAGGCATCTTATCAAAAGTAAAAGAACTTTTAACATAAAACTTTGTAATATTCTAAGAACATTTGCGAGGCTGAGAACAACGCCTAATGTCCTTGAGCCACATACATCTTTTTCTTGGTCTATGTCCAAGTGCGTCAGTCCCTCTGGCAGGCATGCACTCATGCACATTCTGCTGGTGTCAGGGGTTTCTGGGACCGCCCACGGTTCCCACAGTTGCCATGGCCTCGATCGTCATTGCCTCGGTCTCCATGAGCTCCATGTCCATGGTCTCAATATCCATGGCCTCAGTCACCATGGTATCATTCTCCATGACCTCGGTCTCCGTGGTCTCATTCTCTGTGGTCTCGGTCTCCATGGTCTCCATGTCCGTAGCCTTGGACTCTGTGGTCCCGGTCTCATGGCACTCGTTCTTATGAACTCAGTCGCTGTGGGCTCCATGTCACTGGCATCGTTCTCTCTGTTCTCAGTCTCTGTGGCCTCAGTCTCTGCGTGCTCTGTTTAGGTGTTGTCAGTCACTGTGTCCATATTCTCTGTCTCTGTGACCTCGGTCTCCATGATCTGAATCTCCATGGGCTCCCTATCCATGGCCTTGTTCTCCGTGGTCTCGGTCTCCGTGTACTTGGCTGTCCACACAGTTCCACAATGGTCCACATCTGTACACATCTGTACACGTAGGTCCACGTAGGTCCACGACTGTCCCTTTGGACAATATATGTCCATGTCTGTCCACATCAGACCACGTAGGTCTATGTCTGTCCACTTAGGTCCACATCTGTCCATGTAGGTGCAGGTACATACTTGGCTGTCCACGTATGTACTTGTTTGTCCATGTTGGTTCACCTAGGTCCAATTCTGTCTGTCCAAGTAGGTCAATGTAGGTACAATTGTGTCCACGTAGCTCCACATCTGTCCATGTAGGTCCACGTAGGTCTGTCCATGTAGGTACACGTAGGTTCACATAGGTTCTAGTATGTCCAGGTAGTTCCACATAGGTTCTCATGTGTCCACCGAGGTCCATGTAGGTTCACGTGTTCCACATAGTTCCAATACTGTGCATGTAGATCCACGTCTGTCAACGTGGGTCCATGTAAGTCCATGTATGTCCATATCTGTACACGTATGTCCACATCAGTCCATGTCTGTCCACATAAAAAGATGTAGGTCCACATAGGTCCACATCTGTCCACATAGGTCCATTTGTATTCATGTACATCCAAGAGGGTACACATGTGTCCATATATATCCACATCTGTACACATCGGTCCATGTAGGACCACGTAGAGTACCTTCGTCCACCAAGGTCCATGTTGGTCCAGTCTGTCCACATAGGTCCTCATAGGTTTACTTGTTTAATGGAGCTTCACTTAGGTTCATGTATGTCCATATTGGTTCATGTCTGTCCATGTAGGTCCACATAGGTCCAGGTCTGTACACATCAGTGCACGTAAGTTGCCATGGCCTCAGTCACCATGGCCTCGGTCTGTGTGGCATTGATCTCCGTGGCCTCAGTCTCTGTGGTCTCGGTCTCCATGGCTTCCATCTCCTTGGCCTCGGTTGCTGTGGCCTCCATCCAAGAATGTACACATCTGTCCATGTATGGTCACTTCTGTACATGTCGGTCCACATAGTAGCATGAAGGTGCACGTACATCCACTGAGGTCCATGTTGGTCCACGTCTGTCCATGTAGGTTTATGTTTGTCTAAGTTGGTTCATGGCTATCCATGTCTGTCCACATAGGTCCAGGTCTGTCCATGTTGGTACAGATAGGTCGCTGTGGCCTTGGTCTCCATGGCCTCTGTCTCCGTGGCTTAGGTTGCCATGGACTTGGTCACCATGGCCTCAGTCTCCAGGGCCTGGGTCTCCATGGCCTCAGTTGCTGTGGCCACCGTTGCTGTGGCCTCCATTTACATGGCCTCCGTCCCCGTGCATGGTTGCTGTGGCCTTGGTCTCCTTGTCCTCCGTCTCCGTGTCCTCCATCCCCGTGGCCTCCATTTACATGGCCTCTGTCCTTGTGGCCTTGATTGCCGTGGCCTCCGTTTCTGTGGCCTTGGTCTCCGTGGCCTCTGTCTCCATGGATTCGGTTGTTGTGGCCTCAATATCTGTGGCCTCGGTTGCCGTGGAATCGTTCTCAGTGGACTCGGTCACTGTGGGCTCCACGTCCCTGGCATCATATTCTGTGTACTTGGTCTCCATGGCCTCGGTCTCTGTGGGCTCCATGTCCATGGTGTCAGTCTCCTTATCCACATTCTCTATCTCCATGGCCTTGGTCTTTGTGGTCGGGGTCTCCATGGGCTCTCTGTCCATAGAGTCAGTCTCCATGATCTTGGTCCCCATGGACTTGTCTGTCCACATAGGTCAATGTAGGTCTACATCTCTACATGTCTGTCCACATAGGTCCACCTCTGTCCATGTAGGACCACGTAGGTGTGGGTATGTCCACGTAGGTCCACGTCTGTCCACGTAGGTCAACATAGGTTTTGTCATCCACCTAGGTCCCCATAGGTTCATGTCTGTCCACGGAAGTCCACATAGGACCACGTAGGTTCATGTCTATCCACGTAGGTCCATAGTTTCACGTTTGTCCACATTAGTACATGTAGGTTTTCGTAGGTTCTTGTCTGTCCATGTACACCCATGTAGGTTCTTGTCTGTCCATGTTGGTCCACGTAGGTTCTCATCTCCACGTAGGTCCACATCATTCCACGTCTGTCCACGGAGGTTCACGTACGTTCATGTAGGTCCATTTAGGTCCACGTATGTCTATGTAAGTCCACATTTGTACATGTAGGACCATGTAGGTCCTTGTTTGTCCACATATATGCACACAGGTACCTTTAAGTCCACCTCTGCCCACATAGGTCAATGTAGGTCTGCATCTGTCCACATAAGTCAACATAGATCCACAGATCCACATGTGTATACATCTGTCCACATCTGTCCAAGTAGGTCAACGTAGCTCCAAGTCTGTCCATGTATGTCCACATAGGTCCACATTAGTTCACGTCTGTCAGTGTAACTTAACATATGACCATGTAGGTCCATGGCAGTCCATGGAAGTCCACGTAGGACCACGTCTGTCCACATCTGTCCACGTAAGTCAACGTACGTCCATGTAGGTCGACATAAGTCCTCGTCTGTTCAAGTAGGTACACATAGGTCCATGTCCATCCACATAGGTCCATATAGGTCCACATCTGTCCATGTAGGACCATGTCTGTCCACGTATGTCCACAAAGGTCCACGTCTGTTGAAGTAGATCCACATACGTCCACTTAGGTCCATGTTTGTCCATGTCTGTCCACTTAGGTCCACGTTTGACAAAGTAGATTCACGTCTGTTCATGAAAGTCCACGTACATGCACATCTGTCCACATAGGTCCACGTAGGTCCATGTCTGTCCACGTAGGTACACATAGGGCCACATTGGTACATTTAGGTACATATAGGTCCACATCTGTCCCTGTATGTCCATGTAGGTCCACATGTGTCCACATAGGTCCAAATCTGTTCACACAGATCCATGTCTGTCCGTGTAGGTCCAATTAGGTCCACGTAGGTCCATGTCTGTCCATGTAGGTACACATAGGGCCACGTTTGTCCATGTAGGTACATAGAGGCCCACATCTGTCCATGTATGTCCACATAGGTCCACATCTGTCCATGTAGATCCACATTTCTCCATGTAGGTCCATTTATGTCCATGTAGGTCCATGTCTGGCCACATAGGTCCATATAGGTCCAAATCTGTTCACATAGACCCATGTCTGTCCATGTAGGTCCAATTAGGTCCACGTAGATACATGTCTGTCCACGTATGTCCACGTCTGTCCATATCTGTCTATGTAAGAAGATGTAGGTCCACATTGGTCCACATAGGTCCACTTGTGTTCACGTACATCCACGAGGGCACACAACTGTCCATGTATGTCCACGTCTGTACACGTCGGTCCACGTAGGACCACAAAGGTGCACGTACATCCACTGAGGTCCTTGTTGGTCCACATCTGTCCACATAGGTCCACGTAGGTACATGTCTGTCCACGTTGGTTCACGTCTGTCCACGTAGGTCCAGCTCTGTTCACATTGGTCCACATCAGTCACTGTGGTCTCAGTCACCTTGGTCTCGGTAACCGTGGGCTCCATGTCCTTGTTCTCGGTCTCTGTGGCCTCGGTCTCCATGGGCTCTCTGTCTGTGGTTTCAGTCACCATGATTCAGTCTCCATGGGCTCTGTGCCCATGATCTCGGTCACCATGGTGTCAATTGCCATGGCCTCAGTCGCCATGGCCTTGGTCACTGTGGACTCAGTGTCCAAAGCCTCGGAAGCCATGGCCTCAGTCTCCATGGGCTCTGTGTCCATGGTATCGGTCGCCTTATCATCAGTCTCCATGGCCTGGTCTCCATGGCCTCAGTCTCTGTGGCCTCAGTCTCTGTGAGCTCCATTTCCATGGCCTTGGTCTCCATGGCCTAGGTTGCCATGTCTTCAGTCTCCATGTCCTTGGTCCTTGTTGCCTCAGTTGCTGTGGACAAGTTCTCCTAGGTCTCGATTGCCGTGGGCTCCATGCAGGTCCATGAAAGTCCAAGTAGGTTCTCATTTGTCCACATATGACCACGTAGGTCCACATCTGTCCACATAGGTCCATGTAGGTCCACATCTGTCCATGTAAGACCACATAGGTAAATGACTGTCCAAGTAGATCCACGTAGGTCCACATTGGTCCACGTAACTCCTTGTAGCTCCACATATGTCCACATCTGTCCACATAGGTCGATGTAGGTAAACGTCTGTCCATGTATGTCCATGAAGATGCACGTCTGTCCTCGTAGGTCCATGTAGGACCACATAATTTGCCTCTGTCCGCCTACGTCCTTGTGGGTTCACGTCACTCCACGTAGGTCCACATAGGTTTTTGTCTGTCCACCTAAGTCCATGTAGGTTCTCAAATGTCCATGTAGGTCCATGTGGGTCCATGTCTGTCCACGTAGGTTCAAGTACATCCATGCAGGTCCATGTAGGTCCATGTGGGTCCATGTCTGTCCATGTAGGTTCACTTATGACCATGGAGGTCCACAGAGATCCACATGGGTCCATGTCTGTACACATACATCCATGAGGTCCACATCTGTCACATTTGTCCACGTCATTCCACATAGGTCCAAGTAGGTCTGTGTACATCCATGTAGGTCCATGTCAGTCCACGTACGTCCACAGGGGTGCAGATCAGTCCATGTTTGTCCACATAGGTCCACATATGTCCTCATATTTCCACATAGGTCCACGACTGTTCAAGTAGATCGACATACATCCACTTAGGTCCACGTTGGTCCGCATCTGTCCACATAGGTCCATGTATGTCTACATCATATTTATGTATGTAGACTACCATGTTTACATCTGTCCACAGAAGCGGACAACCACATATGTCCATGTCAGTCCACTTTTGTCCACATAGGTGCACGTAGGTCCACATCAGTACACATCTGTCCACGCATGTGCACGTAAGACCATGTCTGTACATGTTGGTTCATGTAAGTCCATGTAAGGGATTAAAATCTCTTAGTATCTAGAAATAGAGGTGACATTCTAGATAAAGGACTGCTATCAAAAGCATAGAGCAAAATACTTCTTACTGTTAAATATTAAAAGTAGATCCAAGACAAAGCTTCCCAGTATAGTCTCATATACTAAACATTGTAGTAGAGGTCTTAGTCATTGCAATAGGACAAGGAAAAGGTTTGAGAATGTATGGGAAGTAGAAATTGTTGATGATTATAGATAATATATTTGAAAAAGAAAATTTTTTTAAAAGAGAGACAGTGAAAGTGAGAAGACTTCATGGTGTATATGGTGCTGGGGTTTGAACTTGACTACTGGTGCATGCACGGCAAATGCATGCAGGGCAAATGCCTCAACTGCTGAGCCACCGCTCCAGCCCCTAGATGATTATAGTAAAAGCAGTAAAATCTATAAACAAATTATTAGAACTTTTATTTTAAAAGATAAATGAAGGGGCTGGAGTAGTGGCTCAGAAGGTGGAGCACTTGTATGGCATGTTCAAGGACCCAGGTTCCTACCAGAGCACCACATATGCAACAAAGTATCAGAGAAAAAAAACTCAGATGAATAAAAATTGATTCTCCTTTCCTCTCTCCCTCCTAAAAGAATCAATTCTACTTCTCTATACCTTCAAACTCTTCTGAAAGAGATCATTATGATACTGATAATATAAGGCCTCAAGGAATAACAATCATATAAGCTAAAAAAACTTCTATGGGAAAACATTTGTGTACATTTATGTATGACTAAATTTGTTCATGTTTACGTACCCGATGTACGCATTTGTCAATGTGGGCATCTGTCTACATGCACGGGTTGGTGTCTATGTGAGCAGGCATGCATCTGAGTAGGTGAGTGGGTGGTTATCTGCATGGGCAGGTGGGTGTCTGCTTAGGTTCAAGTGTGTACACGTGGGTTCACATTGGTTCACGTAAGTTCACATAGGTTCTTGTCTGTCCACAGAGGTCCACGTAGCTTCACGTGTCTACATAGGACCATGCAGGTTCACGTCTCTCCATGGAGGTCCACTTCAAAACAAGATAAAATTGATTTCCTTCCTAAAGGAAGGACAAAGAGAATCAATTTTATTTAGTGTTTCATGTGGATTTTGCTGCTCCAAGAATTTGCTGTGTACATGGTGCTGGGGTTTAAAGGAGCGTAATAGAATATACAAGGCATGACACGCATATTGCTTTTGACACGCATGTCAGAAATGACACATCAGATTTGACACGCATGTCGCTTTTGACACGCATGTCAGAAATGACACTCATGTTGGAAATGACACACATGTCGCTTTTGACACGCATGTCGGAAATGACACGCATGTCGCTTTTGACACGCATGTCGGAAATGACACGCATGTCGCTTTTGACACACAAGAGGGAATTGACACTCATGTCAGAAATGACACGCATGTCGCTTTTGACACGCATGTCGGAAATGACACGCATGTCAGAAATGACACTCATGTCGGAAATGACACGCATGTCGCTGTTGACACGCATGTCGGAAATGACACGCATGTCAGAAATGACACGCATGTCGCTGCTGACACGCATGTTGGAAATGACACGCATGTCAGAAATGACACGCATGTCGCTTTTGACACGCGTGTCGGAAATGACACTCGTGTCAGAAATGACACGCATGTCGCTTTTGACACGCATGTCGCTTTTGACACGCATGTCAGATTTGACACGCGTGTTGGAAATGACACACACGTCGGAAATGACACTCGTGTCAGAAATGACACGAATGTCGCTGTTGACACGCATGTCAGATTTGACACGCATATCGCTTTTGACACGCATGTCGGATGACACTCGTGTCAGGAATGGCACGCATGTCAGAAATGACACGCCTGTCAGAGATGACACGCATGTCACATTTGACACGCATGTCGCTTTTGACACACATGTCAGGAATGGCACGCATGTCAGGAATGGCACGCATGTCAGAAATGACACGCATGTCATATTTGACACGCATGTCACATTTGACACGCATGTCGCTTTTGACACCTGTAGAAATGACAGTTGTCACATTTTACATGTTTGTCCGATTTGACGCATGTGTCAGAAATGTCATGTGTGTCATTATGTCAGGTTGAAACTTGTCACATTCATATGTCAGAGTTGACATGCATGTGCAATGTCATTTCAAGAATGTTATGAATGTTAAGTTTTCACATATATCAGATTTGACATGTATGTCATGTCACAAATTCCATGTTCACAGATGTGGTCTTATTTGGACTGTCATGGGAAGATTGAAAGGCATGCCCTTATGTGGAAAAATGTGGACATACGTGGGCAGTTTACCATGTGGACTTACGTGGTCCTACGTGGACATAAGTGTACCTATGTGGACAGAATTGGACAGACCTGGACCCTCATGGACCGACGTGAACCAAAGTGAACCATCATGTACATCCGTTAACTTATGCAGACATCCACCCATGTAGACACCCACGTAGAAAAACTCATATGTAGGCATGTGTAAACAAACGTAGACATATGTAAACAAACATACTTCACCATAAACCCTTTCCCCATAGAAGTTTTATTTAGCTTAGATCTTTATTATTCCTTGAGGCCTTATTTTCATTTTCAGTCTCATATGATCTTTCAAGAGAGATTTTGAGACTATATTGAAGTACAATTCTTACTTTTTAAGAGGGAGAGATAATCAAGTTTTATTCACATGATTTTTGTTTCTCTGATACTTAGTTGTATATGTGGAGCTGGGGTAGGGATCTGGGTCCTTGAACATGCCAGGCAAGTGCTCCTCCTGATGAGCCACTACTCCAACCCTCTAAATTTATCTTTTAAAATCATAGTTCTAGTAATTTGTTTATAGATTTTACTGCTTTTGATATAATCATCTAGGGGCTGGAGTGGTGGCTCAGCAGTTTTGGCACTTGACCTGCATGCCTCATTACTCAAGTTCAAACCCCAGCACCATGTACACAGTGAAGTCTTGGAGCAACAAAGGCCACATGAAAAACTGAATAAAACTTTTTCTGACTTTCTCTCACGGTCCCTCTTTTTAAAAAAAGAAAATTTTCTTTTTCAAATATATTATCTATACTCAATAACAATTTCTACTTCCCATACATCCTCAAACTTTTTCTTGTCATATTGCAATGACTAAGACCTCTTCTAAAATTCTCAGTAGATGACACAATACTGAGAATATTTGTCTTGGATCTAGTTTTAATGATTAACATTGAAAAGGATTTTGCTGTATGTTTTTGATGTCCATTATCTAGAAAGTTATCTCTATTTCTAGTTGCTAAGAGATTTTAATCATAAGTGTTAACTTTTTCCAAATGCTTCTCCTCCATTGATCATGGTGAGCCCCTATGACCTCATCCTCCTACTCTGCTCTCATGTCCTACCACTTTAACTTTCCTGACCCCACTTCAGCAACAGAGCCTTCTCCTGTCCAAGTAACCCTCCTTTATCATACACCTCTCTCAGGGGAGTCAGGGTCACTTGGGCTGCAGTCATAGAGCCTGTGGACTCGTGTGACATCTGAGGGACTCTGGTGCCATCACTGGTCAATGTGGACACTGGGGGAGAAGAGCTGCCCACACCTGCTGAAGGCAAGTCTGGAACGCAGGGGTGGGGCAAGTTAGAGTCATCCTGGGGCTGGGAGGGCATTGCAGTGGGAAGGAGGGAAAGGAGAGGGGCACCCACCTCCCATAGTGCAGCACTGAAGAATAATCGTAGGGAGCCAGCTTATGTTGCTGCTCCAAGATTTCATAAACTTGATTTCAAAGCCTAAACAAACTTAGAGATGGATAAAAGAATGAGCAGGCAGGCAAGGGGTGCAGGGGAATCTTCTGGGACTTTATAACTCACTGAAATGGAGGGTCTGGAACCACAGCTCAGTGTGCCATTTCCTGCACTGGTCCTGGGATCCTGCACACCTCCAGTGCCCTGCTCTCACCCAGCTGTGGGAGGGATTCAAACCTCCACCAGTTTTTTGCAAAAGAAAGGGACAGGTGGCAGGCAACCATCACTTACACTACAAAGTTTGGTAGATGGGACAATAGTCTTTCTCCTTCCTCTTCAAGTTCACCTTTTCTGGGATGAATCCTTGCCAATCCACAGCTTCCTGGGCTGCTCAGCGGATTGGATGCCCTGCACAGCACTCCAGGACCCAGCATTAAAGATCTGCTATCCCACCCAGCTCTGGTCATGAAGCCCCCGCCCTCAGCAGCAATGCCCTCTTGATCTGTCTGCCTCAAGCCACAGACCCCTAGCTCTGGGGCCAGCAGTCCCCATCTCCTTGAATGATCGGGTGCCCATTTTCCTCTCAATGGGTCCTCCAGGCCTTGGGGTAGCAGGAGAGGAGCAAGCTCTCGTCTGCCTTTCAGACTGAGCTCCTGAAAGGGCAGCTGTTTCCTTCACCTCTTCTCCAATGCTCCCAGATCCAGGCTGCCACACCCTCCCTCTCCCCACCATCACCAGCAGCCTCCTTACCACCAAGGAGATCAGCATCCCAATCCCTTTAAATCCCGCTACCTGTCCGGAATATCTGCCCCTAGGGAATGCCCATTGCTCCCTTTAAAAACCTTTCTTACTAAACATAATTGTGAATAAGTAACAGTTTATGTGGCTTGAAAAATAAGTTAGTAAGAATCTTACTCCATCCCCCTTTCCTCTGAGCTCCCACCTCCCTACCCCATGCTAACTACCCTAGAATTTATTCTGTGCATGTTAACCAAACAAAAATATATTCTTTCTTCTATTAAGAGAAACCGTATTGGGGCTGGAGCTGTGGTTCAGCAGTTACAGTGCTTGCCCAGCATGCATGAGGACCCAGTACCCCACACACGCAACGAAGTCTCAGAGCAATGAAAGCCACATGAAAAACTAAAATTGATTCTTTCACTCACTGTCCCTCTCTTTAAAATGGGGGAGAGACATAGACCATATTTTCCCCATTAGGGTAACTGATGTCATCTTCTCCTATGCTGGGGAGGGAACCCAGGGCCTCACGTGTGCTAGGCAAGCTCTCTCCTGGTGAGCTGCACCCCAGTCCCGGGGAGATGTTGCTTCAGCCTCGGTCATTGTTAGGGTAGCTCTGGAGTGAATTAGTGCTCCTTTCTAATTCATTCATTTCTGATGTAACTTTGATTCATCCCCACCTGTTGTATTTTTTTTCAAATTGAATCACCCTGCTCAACTTGTCCTGTTTTTATGGATGTATTCACACACGTCTACACATTTTCCCTGAAACTTGCCTGAGCTATGAATCTTTAAAGTTTTTCTAAGAGAATTTTATTTACTTTTTCATCTGCTTTTGTTTTTTCTTACACTTAGTTGTGTATGTGGTGCTGGGGTTTGAAGCCAGGTCCTCTCACATGATAGGCAAGCCCTCCAACCGCTGAGCCACCACTCCAGCCCCCCTTTAAAGGTTTTAATATATTTTTCCATGATTTTGTGTTTGAGAATTTCCAAAGTTTAACTCTAGAGTTATAAAAGAAATTAAAATGAAAAATAAACCCAAGTGGGAGATGTTTGTGATTTGTCATTTTGGGGATTGAACCCAGGGGTACTTAACCACTGAGCAACATCCCCAGCTATTATTAATTTTGAGGCAGGGACTCACTAAGTTGCTGAGGATGGCTTTGAACTCACCATCCTCCTGCTTCAGCCTCCTGAGCCAATTAGTTTCTATTTTTGGTCATGATCTGCTTTTCAAATTTGGAGTTTCTCGGGCAAATGTTCACAAGTACTTCAGGAGCACTTGAAGGATTCAATCTGTTTGCTGGGGGCAGAGTGCTCCATCAGTGCTAGATGCTCCCTCCACCTAGTCCCATTCACTCCATGTCCCTTTAGAACCTGCTATCCATGTGCCCCTGAAGAACACCATCTCTGGACGATAGGCACAGCTGCAGGAGAGCCCCGCTCCCTGTCAGAGCCTTCGGGTAGCCTTCCGACTCAGCCTTCCTTCTACTCCCACATCAGCCAGCTGTCCTTATGCCTACCTGCAACAATGAGGCCCCTGAGCCACAAGAGCAGGGATCCCACATCACTAGGGTCAGACCCCCTGCACCACACCAAGCAGACAGCTGCTGCTCACTGGCTGCAGAGCTGGAGCCCACTGCCCCACGCCCACCTCATCACTGCTGCAGCCCTGGTGTCCAGGTGCCCAAGCCCATCAATGCCCATCTCACATGCCCCAGCTCTGCACCCTGCTACCGCCTGGGCACCCACCATGCTTAGCTCCCCAGCTGGAATGCAGCCCCTGCCTCTCCCAACACAGTGGGGTGTGTGAAAGTGTCCTACCACACTACCAACCCCATGCTCAGTGACTCATTGTGTCAGTGAGGATAAATGAGAGAGAAAATGCTCCTGTTCAGGACTGATTACGGGGGTAGGTGAAGGCTTGGAGCCCACAGCAAGAGCAGCTGGACCACTCTCCGAGTATCAAAGAGAAGTGGGATCTCCATCATCCTGGGAGGTCAGGAGATGGTGGGGAGGATGCCAACCTCCTCCAAGGCAGGTGGACATTGCCTGGCCCCAGCTTGAGTATGCTGTCCTTTTCCCCAAGGCCCTCAGCTCTCCAGGCCCAGCCTGGCTTACCTGGGAGGATCACGTTCCAGTTGACGAGGATGTAGAGGTCCCGATCTGTGGGAACTACAGTCCCACAAACCCCTGACATCAGCAGAACATGCATGAATGCACAACTGCCAGAGGGACTCACGCGCTTGGACATGGACCAAGGGGAGGACATGTGTGGCCCAAGGACACTATACGTTGTCCTCAGCCTCGCAAGCATTTGTAAAATATTACAAAGTTTTATGTTAGAAGTTCTTGTACTTTTGATAAGATGCCTTGTGACTGTAACGTGGAACTGCTGATACAGAATACAGGATGTGGAAAACTATATAAAGAGAGCTGTGAGCAATAAAATTTGTCTCTTGACCCTACAATCGTAGCCCCTTGTATGTGTGTCTGTCTTGTCTTTAAAAAGCCTTCTCTGCTCACCTGGAATCATGGTTGTCAGCAGGTTCTGACAGTTGGCGTCCCTGGGTGGGCAAAAAGTCCTCTACTTTAAGGTAAGTGCAAGTGAGAGGAGAGGTACCATGGGTTTAGAACTGTCTAAACTCCAGCTGCAAAAAGCAGTAATGTCGTTATTAAAAGCACAGGAAACTGCTGTGAGTCCTAGGACAGCTACTTCATTTGTTAAGGTAATTAAGAAATCTTCTCCGTGGTTTCTGCAAATGGGTCTGGAAACATGTAAAAAGAGATACACAAAAAGTACTAAGAAAAAAAAGGACCCGATAGTATTCCCACTGGTACTTTCTCTTTGTGGCGCCCAGTCAAGGACACCTTATCTTCCTCGGAGGTTAAAGTGAAAGAGTTTCTGGAAGAAACACATAAAGCCTGGGCTAACTCTAATTCTGGTGCTAAAGATGTGTGCATTCTCCTTTACTAGAATAAATATGGCCATTTCATTTTTTGGATCTGGAGCTCAATATTACTGGTAAATTCACCTATTTTGTACACCTAAATATATCTTTCAGTCAGTCTTGTTTTATCTGAGAGTTTTAATTGTGATTTTTTTTACTGCTGTCTTTATTCAAAAGGTCAATTATTCCAAGGGTCTAAATATCTGTTTCCTGTTTTGTGTATGTGCGCACGCTCCTGTCCTGTGTGTTTGTGTACGTGTACGTTATATGTATATTCAACATGGTACCTAATTGGTTTATAGATGAGCGCTCATAAATTAAAATTAAAATGACTTTTAGTTCACGTAACTTAAACTTTTAAAAAGAGGTTCAAACTAAATCATTTGGATATGAGTAAAGTTATGTCTAAAAATACTAGCTCACATGTTTTCTAGGTGATCAATCAATAAAATGTTGGTTTCTATAAATATTTGGAGTGTAACATTAATTTCTTCTAGGATTTTTCTTCAGTGAAAAAGGATGGCTTATATTCGTCTAATATCCTGGTTTCATGGGTAACCTAAAGTTAACAATTAAAACTGAGTAAAGTAGATTTAACATAAATGGGATTAATCTCTATAAATGTGTTTGTTGGAGGAGACATCTGATAAATTTACAAAGTCAAAATGTTAAAACATTAACTGCTAAATAAATTTGAGTAATCTTGATTTAGTTTCTTTAAGGTGATATTTGGATTTATTAAATGTGTTCTTATAAGTTCTATAGGGTAACATACATTTAGGTTTCTTAAACATTGGTTTGCTTAGCAAGGTGATTTCCTGTGTCTGTACTACATAGTTTAAGACAGGCAAGCTAACAAAGTGCTGTCTTTTAAACATTGTGCCAAATAAACTGTACTCTTCTTTTGTGGATAGGTTATTAACCACAGCTAGTAGGGTGTTTGGAGATGTTGAACAGGTGATGCCCTTAGTCAAACAACTGGCTTACAAAAATGCTAATAAGTGGTACAAAAAAGCTATTAGACCCTAAAAACAAAGATTTAGGATCATATATAAAATTGTGTAAGGATATTAATGATGCTTCCATAACAGACTCAGTGATAGCTGTGGCATTAAAGGGAGAGGGTTCCAGTATTAAGTGTTTTCAATGTGGACAAAGAGGACATAAGAGGGCTCAACGTCCAAACAATAGAGCTCGACCTCCTGGGACAAATCTAGCTCCTCCCGGGGTATGTCCCCGATGTAAAAAAAAAATACCCTGGACAAGAAAATGTAGATCTAAAACTGATACTAATGGACACCCCCTTTCAGGAAACTAAAAGGCGGGTCCACCCTGGGGCCCGAGACAAAATGTCGAGACATACTTAACTCAAACTTCACAGACAACTCAGCCACAAATCCCATTCATTCCCAAGGCACCTTTACCATTGACCAACTCGTTCGTACAACCCAAAAAAGCACAGGATTGGACCTCAGTACCGCCGCCTACACAGTATTAACACCTCAGTTAGGAGTCCAGGCTCTGCTACTGGAGTTTACGGGCCTCTACCCACAGGTACAGTGGGATTGCTGTTGGGGCGTAGCAGTGCAGCTTTACAGGGTATGCATATAACCCCAGGGATAATTGATTCTGATTATACTGGAGAGGTAAAAATATTAACTTCTTCTCAAGGAGTGATGGTCATTCCTCAAAAAACTCAAATTGCACAGCTACTCCTGTTACCTCTAACAAAGTTACATACACAGACTTTGTTCCCTAAACGCAGCCCCAAAGGTTTTGGGTTGACAAAAAAAAATCAGGTTTATTGAATAAAGGATATAAAAACTAGGCCTAAATTAAAACTATTAATAACAAATCTTTTAAAGGCCTCTTAGATACAGGAGCTGATACGTCTATTATCTCTAGACAGTACTGGCAAAAGTCTTAGCCTAGCCAAATTACTCAATATTAATTGGCCTTGGGATAAAAAATTGTCTGCTCCAGAGTTCTGCTGTGCTGCATTGGGTCACTAAAGAGGGACATACTGGCGTTATGCAGCCATATATTTTAAAACATTTACCTGTAAATCTATGGGGGAGAGATGTTTTACAGCAAATGGATGTGCAATTAGTGTCAGGACCTCCTGGTCATTCTGTCCTGCATAAATATGGTTATAACTCAGGACGAGGTTTAGGATGAGATGGTCAAGACATAGCGTCTCCTATTCCTATGATAACTGCTCAGACCAGGTTTGATAAAGATAAGAGAGGTTTAGGGTATTTTCCATAGGGGTCACTGGTGCTACAGCACAACCTCTTTAAATAACTTTAAAAAAATGATAATCCTGTATGGGTTAGCCAGTGGCCCCTTTCTAGTAAAAAATTATGTGCTACAAAAAAATTAGTAACAAAACAGTTGCGTATGGGACATGTAATACCTTCTACTTCTCCCTAAAACACTCCTATATTTGTGATTAAAAAAAATTAAAAAATGGCATCTCTTACATGATTTTAAAAAAGTCAATGCCTCCATGCGACTCATGGGACCTCTTCAGCCTGGTTTGCCTAATCCTGTTGTAATCCCTCAACGTTATTTTATCATGGTGATTGATTTAAAGGACTGTTTTTTCTCAATTCCCTTACACCCAGATGGCTCCCTTCGTTTTGCCTTTAGTGTTCCTAGTTCAAACCTTCAAGAGCCATACCAAAAATTTCAGTGGGTGGTTTTACCACAAAAAATAAATAGCCCAACCCTGTGTCAATATGTGTCTTCTGTGTTACGACCTATTCGAAAACAGCACCCCAATACCTATATAATTCATTATATGGATAATATACTCCTAACAACAACTAGAAAAAAAGAGCTCTGTTACTTTTAAGGATTTATATGATCAATTAAAGACTTTTTCCCTTACAATCACTCCTAAAAAGGTCCAGACTAAATTTCTGATACAATATTTGGGATATTCTATTAAGAAAAGGATATTAGACCTCAGAGGCTACATTTACAGGTAAATTCCTTAACCGCACTAAATGATTTTCAAAAACTTTTACAAGACATTAATTGGATTCGCCCTGTTTTAAGCCTCACTACCCATCAACTTAAACCTCTTTTTGATATCCTTCAAGGGGATTCTGACCCTTCCTCCTCTCAAACTTTGACGCCTACAGCTAACAAAGTGTTGTCTTTAGTAAAAAATCATATACAAAATATTATAGTTCAGTACATTGATTATTCTAAACCTTTACAGTTCATTGCTTTTACTTCAAAATTGTGTCCGGCCAGAGCCTTTTGGCAAAATGGGATTGTCTTGTGGGTTCATTTGAGTGTTAGTCCTGAAAGAGTTCTGTCTCCTTATTATCTTAGTATTTTGCAGCTATTACAAAAGGCTCACTTTGATGCTTTGTTGTACTTTAAAAAACAACCAGACAAAATTATCCTCCCTTATTCTCCAACTCAGCTCTTACGGTTACAAAATAATCAAGATGATTAGGCGATGTATATTCCAATCGTGTCGACAAAATTTGACAATCATTACCCAAAACATAGACTAGATGATTTTTTAAATCAACATCCAGTTTGTTTTCCTCATGTTTTATCTAATGTGCCTTTAAGTAATGATCTTTTAATATTTACTGATGGCTCTCCATCTGAAAGGACTACTTTCTGTTCCCCTTCAGGAGTCACTACAGTTGATAGAAAATTTTCTTCTGCTCAATTAGTAAAAATTTTACAGTACAATTGGTGCTTCAGACTTACAAAGAGAAGCCACTAAACATCTATACAAATAGTAAATATGTGGCTTCTGCCCTTCTCCCCTTGGAAATTGCGGGGCACATATCCTCCACTTCCACAGCTTCAAAATTATTTAAAAATATTCAATTGTTGTTATGAAACAAAAAACAAAAATTATTCATTGATCAGATACGTAGTCATACTAGCTTGCCTGGACCTTCACATAAAGGTAACACAAAGACAAATTTAACCACAAGATGAAATGTGTTCCTTGGATCCTTTAAAATTATACAATCTCTTCCACCTTAACGCTTTTTCGCTTATGCACCATTGTAAAATCTCTCAAAAAGCAACTCTTCAAGTGGTCAAACAATGCCCTAAGTGTGTCATTACTCACCCTTCACCATCTATGGGAGTAAACCCTAGAGGATTGCTGCCTGGCCACTTGTGGCAAATGGATGTTACTCACTATCCCCCTTTGGTAAGTTGTCTTATGTCCATGTATCTATAGATACATATTCTCACTTTATTGTTGCTACACCTCATACCAAAAAAAAAAAACTAAGGATGTCACTAATCACTGCTTAAAATATTTCTCAATCATGGGGCTGCCAAGACAATTAAAAACAAATAATGGCCCAACATATACCAGCTCTGCATTTTCTCATTTTCTTTCAATCTACGACATCCACCATTCTACTGACATTCCCTACTATCCACAAGGACAAGGTATTGTAAAACGGGCTCATCACACTATCAAAGCCTATCTCTCTAAGTTAAAAGAGAGAGGTAGCGGTAGACCCCTCTCACAACTGTTACAAGTTTTATTTATTTTGAATTTTTTAACCGTTGATTCTCATTCAAAGCATACAGCAGCAGATCACTTATGGCATCTGTGGAGACGACTCATCCATTGGTAATGTGAAAAGATGCATTAACAGAAGTATGAAACTGACCTGACCCTGTCCTTTTGGGGGGAAAGGGGAGCAGCTTGTGTATTTCCCAAAACAGATCCAGGACGGAGATGGGTTCCTGCCAGACTGGTTCGTCCAATTACAAATAATCAAAAACATCACAACTAACCTCTTGTGCTTTATCTTAGATGAAATTTGTCTTAGATAAAATTTATCGTTCCAATTTTCCTTCTCATGGACATCCATGGGACCCCATTGAAACAAGATAATGTGTGGATACGGCTGGCAAAAATCACAAAAACTGATAATATCTGCATTCAACAAGACGTACACATGTGAGTCATCTTAGGATCTTGCCTGTTGCCGTTGTGCTATCCAGCTAATAAAATTAAAAACCTCACCTTCTCTTCCATAAACAAAAACATTACTTATTCAGACTCATATAATTGGGGAGTTCCTAAGTTTAAATTACCTAAAAATGCTATTCAACTTATTACTCCAAAAATAATTGTTTCTTCCCATGACACTTGCACAAAAATAAAAAATTATAGTAATAAATGTTGTAAACATGTTGAAAAAGGGTTACATTGTAACCATACCAAACAAATTGTTTATGGCAACGGACACATTCCTTTGCCAAGAGAATGGGTTTTTTTTTTTTCTTGTGAAAATTTCACTTATAACTACATTCCAGCTAGTTTGTCAGACGGAACCCATCCACTGTTGCCTTAGTCGTTTGACTGTCTTTCTTCCCTCGGTAAAGGATCTTTTGCCCCACCATCCCGCTAAAAGAGTTATTAAAAGTGTTCATTTAATACTCAAAAATGTCAGCTACAAAATCACCAACAGCCCAATTGATAAATGGGCCAAAGAGCTAAACAGAGACTTCTCACCAGAGGACATTGATCAAGCCAACGAATACATGAGAAAGTGCTCTAAATCATTAGTAATCAGAGAAATGCAAATGAAAACCACATTAAGATATCACCTTACACCAGTCAGAATGGCAAAG